>JBBPRI010000579.1:0-10752 GCA_038092955.1 Boletus pseudo-olivaceus
CCTACCGGACCCATGAACTCCAAGACCCTCCCGGTCTATCCACTCATCCAACAACCCGCTGGAACTACTCCTTGTTCCTTCCCCTGCGATACCGCTCGCCATGACCATTCCCCTGAGGCCATGTCCAAATACGGATGGACGATCTAGATCCGGATTGTCCCCTATTCCAAGCATAATGCTCTCTCACTCAAATCCCGATTACTGAGTCCAAGATCTCAGATCGGCCTCCTCATTCATCTTGGACCCTCGGACTCTTTCTCCTCTTACATTTCTTATTGAGCCCGGATAGACTCTATTCTATCCCTATGTTCTCCGTTGAGTCCGAGATCACTGATCAGACTCTTTCATTTCTCTTCAGACCTTATTAATGGACCTCATCGCCTTTGCAGTGATCTCTCGCTCACTGCCCCTTTCCATTGTTCCCCATATTTAGGCCATCCTATTGTTCCCTCTATTTAGACTCGCGAAGCCTACCCTAAACTACCTAAAGTAGTATATAAGTTAGGACCCCGCCTGTATTAAACTCTAACCTAGTTCTCACACAATCAAGGTAATTTCTAGCTGTTCCTTATTAATAGCAAGCTTCTTAGCTTCTATTGTTCGTAACTCAACATCATTAGCTCCGCAACAATCATCCATCAATCTTCTTGCTTCCATCATCAAGAAGATCTTCTTGTTGCTAACGGCAACAGTCAAGGATCTCTCTTTGTCACTCTCAAACTTAGAGCGGAACGTCCAAAAGTCAACATTCGGTTGACTTCCCCTTGCCCACCCAGTTATCCCCAGAAGACCGGACTCTCGGAACCACCAGCGGTTCACTCATGTCAAGACATCCTCCCAGGCTGGCAACCACCAGAGGACCTCCTGGCTCGTATACGGACGACCCCACTGTATAACCAAAGACGTGTCGTGTCTTGTCACGTGATACTTCATCGTGTTGTAGGGAACAAATATTCCCTACGTTCGTAGACTGCCTTTCTCCCAATTTCCAGATACTCCGGTCAGCGTCCTCAAGCCGTATCCAATACTCCATCATGTCCAGTGTCCTTCCAAACGGGTCCTGAGGTAACATGTACGTATCCGACTTTCTCCTCTTATCATCCGATGCGGTTTCGGTCATTCGGAACCAGCGGACCACTCATTTATTGATATATTCACTATCAACCTCACACATTCATTCACTAACCTTATCGTGGCCATTGCGATGTTTATATACTACTTACAGACCCATATTACGATAGTAGCCAGATTCCAGATAAGCAGTGTCGTGCTGAACATATCGGACATGTGTCATACTATTATTCCTCCCTTACGATATCTTCTCTCATAGGGTTAGTAACAGAAGGGTTCCTGACACTTGTCAAGGGCCGCATATTATTTCTATCCTTCACTTACTAGTTACGGCAGTCAAGGGTATACCCGAGACCATAAATACTTGTACTCAAAGGGGAGAAAATCTATCTATTGAATTTTGACTCCAAAGTCGGTCTGATCCATTTCCTTTCGTCTTCATCTTCATCACTTTCCTTCCGATCCATTTCATCTCATTCCGGTCTTCGTCCTAGGCCAGATTCATTCCTAGTCTCATTCCGCTTTACCTTTCGTCCGGAATCAACCGGATTGATTGCATCGCACTCGGAAACTCCAAGGCAAACCCTTCTCACAAGTATGTAGCAACCACCTTGAATCCCTGGGACGAATCCCACTCGCACCCCTTTTCTTTATTCACCCATAACCATTTAACTTACTTACAGCAAGGGAGGGAGATGTGGGGACATCTATGAAGGTGGGGCTGCGAGGGTGCTCAAGGAGAGAGCTGCAGGATCGTCCATTGGGGCAGCAAGAGTGCTCGAGGAGGAAGACTGGCAGGGGCTGTGAGGGTGTTTGAGGAGGGTGGGATCCATGACGCCATAAAGACGATATAGGCTGTAGCGAACGACCAGGAGAGGTGGTAGTGTAGTTGGCAGAGGAGGCTCAAGGCTGGAGAGGAAGTGATAAAAAAATGGACCATCTATGAAGGTGGGGCTTCGAGGGTGCTCAAGGAGGGAGATTGCAGGTGTTTGCCAGTTGGACTGCACACGCATATCCAAATTAGGAAGGCGCGCTCACCTGTGCTAAGATACAACAGCTCTGGGCCTTGAGAAGAGTTCAATGAGCAAAATTACATAACATCTCTAGATAGCAAACTTAGACAGAACTGTGTATAAGAAATTCCCGGTTGGCATTTGGAACCCACCTCCCCCCTGCCCATAATGCCCTGCCATTCGCAGAGACAAGAACTCCTGCATGACATCCGCACAGCCTCTGTGGCTGCTTACCAACTCTGAGATGCAGATCTGCTACAACAAGAGGTCGAGGCACAATCTGATACTAGCTCCAGCTCCGAGTCCTTCAATGATGATCTTCCTGGATTCATCCTGTCCCCTATTTCCCCTGTATCCCCCATCCTCCTCCTCACAGGCTCCCTGTTTGATTCAGAGTCTGACTCTGATTCTTCATCCAACTCCAATGACAGCCTCAGCTATATGACTCCTACTAGCCGTTATGACCACTTTATTGATGCTATTGCAGCACTTGAAGAGGAGGTGTTGCAAGCACGTGTCCTCTACAAGCCTCTGTCACCACCTATGTGTGCACCACAAATTCATGTGCTTGCACAGTGTGAGGACCGTCCAGAAGCCTTTCGCAGGAAGCTTCAGATTGACCATGATATCTTTGATGATATTTTGGATCAAATCATTGATCATCCTATATTCCAGAGTGGATCCCCAGCCAATCCCCAGCTCCCCATAGCTGTTCAGCTGGGTATCTTCCTTAACCATGCTGGGCACTATGGTAATGCTATATCTATCTCAGATGTTGCATTATGGGCAGGAGTGGGTGAAGGCTCAGTGGTGAATTGCACTAATAGGGTCATGGCAGCTCTTCTGGATCAACATGATGCATTTGTCCAATTTCCCACAGCTGATTCAGTTGACCACACAAATGCCAAAGTATATGCTGGCAGTGTTACATGCCAGCAGTGGTGTGATGGCTGGTTAGCAGCTGATGGATCTGCCATTCCTCTGTTTCAAAAGCCAGGATATTATGGGGAAACCTTCTATGACTGAAAATCAAGGTATTCCTTGAATTGTCAGGTGTGTATTTTATTTTATTTCAGAAATTCTAATATTTCTCTTGTTTATTTATTATAGGCAGTTATCATGCACCACAACCTACTTATTGTGGACTATGGACTTGGTCACCCAGGGAGTGCACATGATGCATATGCATTCAAGGGAACTCGAGTCTATCAAGAGCATGATATACTTTTGGCTGGGAATGAGTGGATATGGGGTGATAGTGCTTATCCCCTTTCAACCTGGCTTGTCCCCCCCTTTAAGAAGTCACAGAATCAGACATTAAACCGTGAGCAGAGAACATTCAATTATTTCTTATCCAAGGCAATTTCATTTTACTTTTACTTTTATCTTTTTGCTGATGAGTTTAGGTTCGGGTTCGGGTGGAGCACACATTTGGTGCACTTCAAGGTCGTTTTCAATCACTCCGAGAGCTGCGTATCTCTATCGGTTCTCAAAAGGACCTGAACTATGCAACAAGCTGGGTGCTTTGTTGCATCATTCTCCATAATATGGTGATTCAGTTTGAAGAAAGGAGGTATGGACCCAAATCAGCACAAAGGCGTGCTTCTGAGGCTTGGGCAAGGGAGGAGGGAGGCCCAGCAGAATATGAAGATGAGGGGGCAGGTGTTGATATCAATGATGGAAGACCAGGACATGCATTTTGTAAGAGGTTGATGGAACAGTTGCTGCATAGTGGCAGGGGACAACATCAATAACATTGATACTACATACCAGAACAAGGACATAATCATCACAGGCAAGGGGTTGTGGCTACTGTAATTATACATCAGGATTAATACCTTTCAGCTTCAACTGCAGGCGAAGCACTTCTGCCTCGTGCTGCTTTGCTTGTGCAAGCTCAGCAGCAGTGTGCACCTTAGCCTCTTCGAGGTGAATGTCAGCCTCCCTGGTTGCAATGAACCACTTGTGGATTACTTGTGCATTGGCAGTATCGTGATGCAACTTCTCACGCTGGAATTGCAGCTGATGTTCGTTATCGAGATGTTGAATCTTCATTGCGAGGCGATGATTCTTTTCCATTGATGCAGCAAGGCAGCGAGAGTGCATGCTGTCAGTCCCAGAGCCAGACTCAGCAGTCAGCTGCGACATGGTTTCGTCCAGATTGGTGCAAATTCGTTTGCCTTTTCCCCCACCCAACGAGCTGGAGACACAGGAAGAAATGGGGAAAAAGATGCGGGGATGTCCCGTTTGGGACCTGCCCACTGAGGGGACACAAGATGATGAGGGGCAGGGGTTGTGGGGAGTGGGGGAGGGGATGGTATGAGGTGGTGAAGGTGGTGTGCTGACACTCCGTTCTCATTATCAGTCGGTCATCAGATCACTGTTATATATCATGCTCGGAACACGGCCTGACCTCGCCTATTCCATAATCAAGATGTCTGTTAAGACCATGTCAATCTCCGAGGGTTAACTCCGGAACTCCGGAGTTCATAGCGGAAAGGCTTTGGCTTCACTGTATGTGGTGCACCAAGCTTGGGTTCGCACCTAGTATTTCGGAGCGGAGGTGGTTCGGAGGAGATTCGGAGGAAGAATGAGGGATGGATTTGGGGATCGTATCTATGTTGATTACAAGCTGATGGTACAGAGATCATACGGAGGTTTATATACAGAGTTCGAAGGAGGATTACTAAAGTGATCAGTAATGCTTCGTAAGGAGTTCGGATGTACAGTAACCGGAGCTGTGCTCATAAGCGAGCACAGGTACGGAGTTATCTATGAAGCGGAACTAAGACAAAAGGAGGTCAGAGAACAAGAGATACTAAATATGGAAGTATGTACGGAACTCCGGAACTCCGGAGATACGTCTCGCACGAGAACGCACCGGAGTTGGTCAGAAAACCTCGGAGTGAGACCGGAGAATCAGAATAGAATTAGATATTTACGGGATATGACAGATTCACCACAATTCAACACAGTAAAATTGTAACAATGTCCACGGTACATTGTATTTGCTGTGTTTCGCTAGAGATACCTGTATTTCACATAATGTAATCCACCTCCTTGACGACTGCCTTAGATCAGCTTCCTCAGATACCTCAACACGCATCGCAGTCTCAGATAAGTAGATGTCCCATTTATCCCATCTGCGTCTCTGTGATCCATCCTTATGATCTTCCATTCATATATCTTCTTCATCCATTTCTTCCTTGAGGCAATAGGCACCTTGACATCACGCACTTCTTCTTTGCACCATGGACGTAATAACCTTATTGGTGATTCTTCTTTTTTTACTGATTGATCAGTTGCTCTGTAATAGGATGTCATAACACACCATAACTGAACACACTGTGTGTTTGCTTACTCTGAGTTGTGATGGTCCGATTGAGGTGACTAAGCGTGGGACATCACAAGGATGGTGGTAGAAGATGGAATATTGAGATGGTGCAGTGGTGATTGTGGAAAATGAAAACGGGGACAATGTGATCAGCTGATTAGTATGATCGTACTATGTGAGGCTGTCCACGATCACATATGTGACAGTGTGATTATTATCACATGTTTGTTTTGGCAGAGTGATCTCACCATGACGTGAATACCACACAATGTGCATAGGGAGTGATGATTCTATTGTTTAGTATCATCACCTTTTACGTGTATGTGCAGCTCAGGGTTCATATGTAGTATTCTACATACTTTTGTGTGTCTGCTATTCAAACTGTTCGTATCTGTCCAATGTCATGTTGTCAATACATTGTCTTTATCGTTTGGTCATCACAGTGATTGTCATTCTATCTTACCCTGTGATGTATTGTTGTTATTGTATTTTGTAATTTATATGTTGTAGTGTAACAGTGTATTTTTACCATGATTCAACACCAGTGTCAAATCGCGGTGATTTCATAGGTCGTCTAACATGTTATGTGAGTATCGATGATGTCTTGATATTGCCTCATTCCGATGTGTTCATTTCAGTGCAGATCATTATCATTGAGACACCCAAGAAATGTCATTCACATACCATTTGCATCACCCATGCTGCAACATCTTACCTTTAACATTCCTACATAATGTACTGCGTCCGGATTCTCCTTGTCAATCTGGATCGATCTGGGTGTCTCCCATAACATTCCAGTTGTGTTATTTCTGTATCTTTCAAGTATTGTGTATCCACAGTGTATTAGACGATGTACATGGTATTCACATCATCATGCATTCTCTTCAGTGCCTTCCAATTGAAGTTTTGATGTCTATCACTTTTCTGAACATTCTACTTCTCATTGACCTTTATTTAGTAGTTAAGGATCCATAGGAGACATGCATAATACATGAGTAACATAGCAAGGACATTTCACCATGAAACTTGGGACTTGGAGCTGGAATTGGAATTGGATCAGAGACATAGGAGCCTCCCAGAAACATAGGACAGGTTATGTTATACATTCTGGAATGAACTTATCAGAATAGTGGGATGAAGAGATGAAGATGACTCACAATGGAACAAAGGCTGGTGGGAGTTATGTGTGTTCCCTACACTGTATTTCACCATGTGAGATGATCATTCACCTGGAATATATTTATCTGACATATCATCATATCCCAATCTCACCAATGCCAATGATCACTCTTTGATCAGACATATTACATTCAAGTCAATCCCCTGAATGTGATTATGTAAGCAATGCCTGGACACAGCTCATCTGGGTTACATCGTGTCTTCCTCCTGGATAGCACCTGCCAGACACGTCAGCCCCATTCATGGTATTATCCTACATCAATTCATGCTAGCATACAAACCTTGGTAGAAAGTGACATAGTCTCGCAGATGCCACAAATGACACTTGTCATTGACCATGTACAACATCAGAAGTCAGTTACAAGCACTACATGACAAGCGATGTGAACACCTTTATGGCACAGATCAATGAACTGATATTCTAACCATGAATGGGTCTGCAATTGAAGTGGCGAAAACATCTCACAGTCAACACCACAAGAGCACTCCAATCTTGTATATCAACTTTCTAGTATTCTCCTTTAAACCATTCCAAAATCCAAATGAGTGGTCGTACTTGTAGTATATTGGATTACAGATCAATCATCACGTACAGTACTACATCACAACCAAGATCTACTACACAATGGACAGAAAAAATGTTCTGTTATGAGATCCACAGGCCACATGGATCTGACGCTGATATGTGATATCCAATCTTCGGGAAATGCACCAGACCATTTGTGTTCGCATATGAGACCCTGAACGGTCGTAGTATTGCAACCATTTCTGAGGACCAAGTGTTGACCACCTTGCGCTGTTGGGATGGTGAGAAGTGTGGTGAAATCAGCATTAGGAGGGGTGGAGATGAAACTCAATTGAATGGCTGCTTCAGAGATCTTCATTGCTTCATCCTGTAGACATGTGAGGTGGAACCATGTCTGGCATCTCTGACAGTACCTTTGTTCATTGCAGGGATCATATATTTTCAACATATACCTTGCAGATCCACATTGTGAGTATTTCTGAAAACGACAGGTTAGTGAGCGCATTCTTGGAAATGAAGTATCTACATACCATGAGGCATAGTGCAATGAGGGTTTGGGTGTTGTCCAGGCAGGTGACGACCTCTATGTGTGCTGTCCAGCTGGTGAACAGCAACATAGCAGATGATATTCCATGGAAGATGCAACAATGTTCTTTGATTTTGTGAACAACTACGGGAGCTGTATGAGAATGTGGTAGATGTCGCACAGATTGCACTGGATTACTTACATTGTATACATCTGTAGTCAACGAAGGACTTGTAATCGCTGTCAACGAGTTCGTGGGGGAGCATTGTGTCAGTGAGGCTGATAGACATACTAGGTGAGTGGTATGTAGATAAGTATGGTATTGAAACTCACTCTGGGTGGACCTCAAGCAGGTTGTCTGCTCTGTAATACCATCGGATTTCAAGCCATACAACAGGCTAAGAGTAATCATGTGTTGAGTTCAGATGTCTGTAGGATTAATGTGTGGGTACGTACCATGTGTATTCGAGAGTGATCAATGAACATTTGGGTGATGGTGTGGAACCAATGGTCCATTAGAGGAACAACCTCATCGTCAGGTGATTCAAAATCAACGTGATTTATTTTGACACTGCATGAGATGTGAGTCGCGGGCGATGTAGTCAGGGTTGTGCACATGCTTCCCTGTCTCCCTGGAGGTACTCTCTCACAATGCCTTGTGGATGGTCATATTCCTCCACCGCAAAAGGAACTAGAGAAAGACAAGCTTTGTCAGTATCTCGTGATGTGTGTTGCAGAGAGAAACACAAGCATACTTCGGATGTGCTCGTATTCCACAAAGTTTCTGTCCACATGTTAAGACCACGTTGATCTCTGGAGGTTTAACTCTGGAACTCCAGAGTTATGAATGGAAAGGCTTTGACCTCAGTGTATGTGCTGTGCCAAGCTTGGGTTCATGCCTAATATTTTGGAATGGAGGATAGGATGGAGTAAGACAGAGGTAGGATGAAGGATAGGATTTGGGGATTGTATCTAAGTCGATTACAAGCTAAAGTTACAGGAATTGTATGGAGAGTTTATATATGGAGTTCAAAGGAGTTTTACTAAAGTGATCAGTAATGGTTTGTAATGGAGAGGAGTTCAGATGTACAGTAACCAGAGCTGTGCTCCTAAGCGATCACAGGATCGGGATTATCTACCAGGCAACTAGTACAAAAGGAGATCATACAGAACAAGGGATACTAAATAGGGAACTCCGGAGGTCTGGAGATGCGTCTCGCATGAGAACGTACTGGAGTTCATCAGATTGTCTTGGAAGGAGACCTGAGAAACAGAATAGATACTTAGGGATTTATGGGATATGACACCGCAGGAGGGAGGTCGATGGCCAGAGCTTCCATGACTTGCCTGTAACTGAGAGGGGACACAATGGAAGTGTGATGGGGCATGATGATGAGATGATGGGATCAATTGAAGACAAGAGATTGATGTGTGGATTGCATGGAGATGGAATTTATCATGGAGACAGTTCTCTATTTGAACGACCATCGACTGTCCCACCCCACAGTGTCCGTGTACAACACATGTGGAGCATGGTTCTCGCCACTGCCCATATAACCAGATATATTGAAGTGTGATTTTCTGTGATGTGATCACACTCATTGATTCGCTGTGATTTGACAGTGTCGAATCACGGCAAAATAGCTCTCCTCATGTGAACTTCCTTTTTCTCCCACATCCGATTGGATGCCATCAAGCCGCCGCCGTTCAACCACGTGATTTGCTGCAGTTCAACACTGGTGTTGAATTGCAGTGAAATAGCCCTCCTCCTGTGAACTTCATTTTGCTCACACACCCTAGAAATCTCCGATGAGAAGTTGTCCCGCTCCGTCTCGACCACACCCTGCCATAGTCGCGCTTCCCTGCTCACCTCGTTCGAGACATTGAGTTTTTCTTTCAGCTTGATGACCTCGACATCTGCATTCTCCCTGCTCTGTGATAAAGCATTACATGCAACATCGATATTGTTCTTATCCCGTTCCAGTTGGGAGATTTGGTCATGCAGCCTGCACAGAGCTTCCCTATTCGTCTTGTCTGCGGCATTGAGTTCTTCCTGCAATTTGAGAACCTCGGCATCTGCTTTCTCCCTCGCCTGCGCGAAAGTATCACGCTCGACCTGGTGATCGCTCTTCTCTTGTTCTAGTAGCCAAATCTGGCCATGTAGCTGTCGCAACGCTTTGACACTTGCCTCGTCCGTGATAATATAAGTGGCAGTTAGCCACTGGGTCCAAGGTCCGCATGGTCTCAGTCGTGGGCATTGTCCCAGACAATGTGCCAATGCTATGCCATAGCATTCCACATGTGCAGGAAGGCAGGCTCACCATAGTTGGTGGTGCCAGGGGTGTGCAACAATGGCAGCGGGGGCGGAATTGGTGTGAGCCTGCTTGCGCTTGTTCTGCTTCTCCTGCCCAGCTTGCGAGCATTTCCCTTGACGGTGTTTCTTGCTGTTGCCTTCAGTGGATGAACCACCCTGCTGAGATTGGCCTTGCTGGCCTTGCTGCTGTTGCTGTTGAAAATTGGGGTCTCCCCCTTTCCACTTCACAGCGGAAACCTTATTTGCCTGCAGCTGAGCCGGCTTACAGTGGGAAGCTTGTTGCAGCCAGGTCATGGTGACCATCTGCTTGATCTCTGAGATGTTAGGAACCGCATTAGTGGTGGTGGTTGTACCTGGGGTGGTTCCAATGCTCTTCAAATTGAGCAACTGATGTATGTTGTTAGCATACACGGGTAGTTTGGAGAGGACGAGCATGATTTGTATCTTGTTGGGGATGGTGTACATCAGCAAACTGACCCTTTTGACTCCAGAATCCACAGCATGCTCCAGATATCACAGACTGTCACACTTATGATATATTGTGACCAATGTTGTCACATGATTATATTATGATTAGATAATCATTATGGCATTATTATATAATCATTCAATTTATTACCAAGCTAACCCTTTTTCATAGTTTTGACTTCAGAGCCCACAGCATGCTCCAGACATTTACAGACTGTGACAGACTTGTCCAGGATTTCACAGACTGTCACACTGATGATACATATATTGTGCCTGACTAGATAATTATTAAAATTATCACCAAAACTAAACCTTTCCAAT
>JBBPRI010000580.1:0-10688 GCA_038092955.1 Boletus pseudo-olivaceus
TACTCATGTGTAGTATAAAGGCTGGGACCCTTCGTCCCATAATTCTAAGCTCTTCTACTCGAGTCTTCCGCTCTAAGCTTTCAACGTTCAGGCTTAGTAGCCCTTCAGCATCCTCAACTCCTCAATCAATTACTCTCTCGTCATCTCGTTACCAAACTCAGTGAGTACTCCCACTGAGGCTCTTAACTCCCTGCTTGCCCCTTGGCTGTGCCCCAGAGAGACATCCACCGTCTCTTTAGTTCCTATTCAACTTGCTGAAGTTTTCGATCTGTTCTTTTTAGACAACCCTTCATATAGAAATTCCGTGACCATCTGGCAACTTAGACACACAACTCATGGAAATATTCACGCTCAATTGTTGGATCCGTGGTACAGATGTTGGAAGCAACTTCGAGGTCAAGATTTCAAGGATGGAGACTGTCGCAGCCCTAAAAGGAGCTATTAAGAACGAGAATCTAGCGACTTTTTGCGACGTGGATGCAGCTACTCTCCATCTTTATAAGCCCAGGAATCCCATGAGCCGACCCTATAAAGAGAATCTCAATAATTTCATCCTCTCGGAGCATGGGGAACTCTTGGAGATGGGGGATGATGAGTTATCAGAGGTGTTCCTGGAACCGCCACTCAAGCGCCACATCCATCTCATAGTAGGTATGTAGCTGAGGCGATCCAAGCGTTCCTTCGCAATTGATCCCAGTACAGATGCGCCCTACTCGATGATCGTTTGCTGGCTACGAGGCAGCACTCTCAAAGCCAGATTTCAAGTTTCAATCCGAGTGGATGCAACCATCAGTCAGCTTAAACGCCACATCAGGGAAGCACAATCAAGTCTGAGAGATGTAAAAGAAGACCGTATAAGCTTATACAGAATATCTGGAGATGAGAATGAACTCCAGCAGGGTCTTAACAAGACGGGTGACGGCAAACCACTCCAAGGGAACACTCTGTTGCCCAATTTCCTGGATATGCCAGTCCCCGACCCATTCTATGTTGTTGCCGAAAATACCGGCAGTACCCGTAAGTTGACTGTACGGCCTAGCATTACTTTTGTTGTTACGACTGATTATGCTTCTGTCAGATGACCCTACAACTCTGCTGCAAGTAGGAGCACAGGATGACATCCTAACTGTGCTGACTGAATGTGAGAGCTTTGTCGTTCTCTTTGTGACCCATTCATTCAAGTTGTACGAACAGCATTCAAGCGTACTACTGCCATTACGTCCAAAAGCCTTACCCCTTCCCAAGCTGCAAAATCGAGCGAGTATGTCAAATTTCAATCTGGTGATCGGAGACTGTTAGATTGTCGTTGCGCTGCGAGCAATGCGGTCAACACGGTGGCGCCTCCTATCCAGCTGTTCAACCCAGCATTCGCACACTTCTCCAGCAACGCATTTAATCCCGACTACGATGTACCAGATGACTGCATCCTCGACGTCCGGGATCTCATGGTCCAATTCGCTTTAATCCATCCTAGCGAGGACGCTCGTCGACATCGCATCAGATCCTTTTTACAGAAGGCCATCCGCCACCCTCTCACGTCCATCAACAATTCCGATAGAACCGCTCCAGATGTCGTGGCGCTGAGTTCATGTGGGGAGTTACCAGTGTATCTGATCGTTGGCGAGGAGAAAAATGAGTTTGGCGATGGAGGGCCAGACCCCTCAGCCCAAGCCGCCTTCTCGTACCGCTGCATACTCAGCCAAAAGGAAGTAATGACGTCCATCTCATCATCATCTTTTTTGTTGATCCCTTGTCCACGTAGAACAGCGAATTCCGTCTGAGATGCTGCTGTCCTGCTTTCATCATCGCCCATGCTGGACCATGGCTTACGATTATGGGTGGCATTATCACCGCAAACTGCATCGTCCAACGACTCACGGACTTTCTCTGGGTCCCTGCCCATTCTACCCATGACGACGACCAGTGCCGCCGAATTGCGCGCGTCCTCTATGCTCTCAGAGAGTCGATCCAGCGCTTAGATTCGTGGTACAAAACCATCGCAGATGTAACACCTTTCAACCTTTCGGCTCCTGTTATCCACCCACGATTCTTCCCATCTCCCAATGCGTACCGGTACGGCGGTGTCCCGGTTAAGTTTGTATATCAAAAACCGCTCGAACAAAACATTTCCTGTGTAACTTATCTCGCTAGGACCATCGAGGACAACTCACAGGACGTCGTCGTCAAGTTCGTCACCTCATATGGTGTAGATGCGCACCGCAAGATGGCGTCGGCTGGCTTTGCACCTCAGCTTCTTTACCACGGACCTATCAATGGGACCCCTGACATGCCGTCGTATGGAAAGCTTTGTATGGTCGTGATGGAATATGTGAAGGGATTGACGTTCGAAGATGCGTTGGGACAAAGGAATGTTCCCCAAAGACTTAAAGATGACCTCCGCCGGGCTTTCCAGCAGCTTCATAGTGCTGGTTACGTATTTGGCGACCTTCGGAAGCCAAACGTCATCGTCACGCCAGAACGGCCATCCACGGTACAACTGATTGACTTTGACTGGGCTGGAAAGGAAGGCGAAGTGAAGTACCCGGTTTCGATTTCAAGCTCTATCGACTGGCCAGAAGGGGTACATGGACTGGCGTCCATTCGGAAGGAACACGACCTTGCTATGTTGGACTCTTTGATGCGTCACTGGCCTCAATGTTGATTGCAAATCGCATGTATTTTGTACACCTTCATACCCCAATAATAGCTTGCCCATGCTACCTTTCATCTAGTTGCGGTTGCAGGCGCGGTGTGCAGCAAATCAGTAGTAGGTTGATAATACTGTATGTTATGCAAGGAGTTAATTGTCCACTTGCACGGTGCTGCGTGTACGACGTTCCCAATGACCCTTTGCTTTGCTTTTCCGGCCCTGACGATGAGCTCACGATCACATTTTGCCCCTAAGCTGTTTAGGCGGAGGGCTTTTCTTCATTAAATTTCTTGGTGTCGTGATCTGAGAAGGTTTATGTCTAGTCAATACTTATCATAGTAGTACGTTCTGCTTTTCAGCACCGGGCGGCTGTATGAAGATACTTAAATTGAATAACTTAAAGGTACCATCTACATGATCTATCAGGATCATACATAAATATGTGCTGGAACACGAGAGTCGAGGTTGGTGCTGTGTCAGGTATTTTTCCGTTCACTCTCCCATACCTATCAATTTATCCATCAGCATAAGACGTCCATCATTGTCTTGATGGCATTACCTCGAAGAATCGACGGCGGTCAGCTACTCTGATCCCACGACAGCTTGTCAGGTCAAGCTTCTCCAAATTCGGACAGGCATCGATAATTGGGAACACCCCGCTACCTGTAAAATAAATGGATGGCCTCTTAGCACATACCGCTCGATGACAGTGGCCATGGAAGCAGACTTGTCAATTTGGTGCCCGCGACTTCGAGTACGACGAGCGACGAACAGCATGCCAGAAATGGCGCTGCGTCATCGTCGATTCCAGTATTGTTGAGGGCAAGTTCTTCGAGTCTGGGCGGACTGTCATGGGCCGTCTCCGGCACCAGCCAGAATAGGTCTTGTGATCGCAAACACGGTATCCCTGACAAGTTGAGGTACTAACATATAGTAATCGAAAATCACACATGGGTACGTTCGATCAGTCAACTAGTCATACGCAAGGGACGGTGGGACGTGCCTTGCACTTTCGTCCGAGTCGACAAATGACGTCGGCGAGTGCGCCATGTGTGTCATGATGAGACGTGAGTCCTAATTTAGTATTCCCAACAAGGCTGAATTTCTCGAGGTGTTCAAAGTCTTTCATAACGTCCGTGAGCGACGTGAGTGTGTTGTCCGTCATGGTCATGGTCGATAAGTTGCCGATCGAGGCAGACGAACCTTGTCCACTGCCGAGTGCACCCAAGTAGAGCGTTCGTATGTTCGGCAAGAGGCTGATCAGCGAAACAATATCTATACTTGACAGCGCGGTCGACGTGAGCGACAACTTTTCCAAAGCAAACGCAGGAATGACTGTTGATGGCGGAATACGATGAAGACGCGTAAAGGAGACGTCCAGGCGGGTCAAGTTTGGGCAGCGCGTGGTGAAAGCGTATATCGAGGTTTCGGAGAGACTGAGCTGGCGAAACTTGAGGTTTTTCATGTGCGGCAGGGTCATGTCAGGTTGTTGTGCGAGTCCGGTGAGAAGTTTTGAAAAGGTGCCATCGGTCTGGATAGGGTCGTCGTAAGGATCGACAATGCGCTTAGTATTGGTGGTGCGTTTACTCACCCAACTCTGTATGCCTGCCACCTTTAGTACTTCCAAGTTGATGCAAGAGGTCAATGGTCCGAGGAGGGACGCGGGTGGGACGGATGTGTAGTTGAGGTTGAGGGTAGTCAAGGACGGACACGCATTATCAATCACTTCTGCGGTCCTCGCGCCGACCTTGGAACAACCGCTGTGACCGTGTTAGAGAGCCAAACGGGGAGAACTATTCGCCGCACCGAAGCACAAGAATGCGAAGATGGGGAAGAGATGGTAATATGGACGCAAAGACCGTATCGGCATACTTGTCGAAACCAATCAAATGAAGTTCTCTGAGTGCTGCATTATGTACAACAGAAGCAATCGTTTGTCTTTGAACGCCGGGTAGATCGCTGGAGAGTACAAGGGATGGCCCACGCAAGAAATACTTCAATGTACTTCAGATTGGGAACGGTCGACCAATGCTTGGAATCTTACCAAAACAATCAGTCCATGCGATAAAAGCGTCGGGCAGCTGGATCGCAACATGGAAAACAATCTTGGTACTAATGCGTCAGGCAAACGCTTTAGATAGTGTTTGGAGTGAGCCCATGATCGTTCGTTCTCTGAAAGTACTCGAACGTGCGTCACGAAGCGACGAGCTGCGAGGGAAGACAACGACGGTACAGCAGCCTTTTGAGGGAGGATACGAGTTGACAAAGCTGTCGCCGAGGGAAAATGGCTAGGTTGCAACAGGGAAACGTCGACCTCCGTGGGCGCACCAAATGCTGGGACGTTACCCCCATGTCGCCGTTTGGCAGGTGGTGCATCTGGTGATGGATGTTTTCGCGGGGGCATATATACGACTCTGATCCTGCTCAACTTGTTCGGCGTTATTAGTTATTCCCACGATTACGCCGTGGGGACCTTCAATATTCAATCCCAGTGAATGAGACTAGTATGCGTTCCGATGCCAACCTATATTTACCTATGTTGTACCTATGACCCCTATGGGAATCTATCTGCTTCCAGTACTTCCCTGTTCCACACTGTACGCATAGGATCTGCTATGTGTTCGAGCGCGATATCATGTCCATTGTACTATCTTGTTCTTTTTTATCTCTCCAAGTCTTACACGTACGACGATCATGCCCACATCATCATCCGATCAGCAATTCTGGTGTGTATGTCAGAAATACTGCAATGGGTGTCGAACACAGCTGAACACAGGCAACACCTGGCAACACCATCTACGTGAGGCTTCTGAGGACGAGAAGAATGCAATCCAATTAGCAAGTCGCTCTGATGAATTTCGAGCCTTTATGGATGCCACTCATCAACCAAGTCCTTCGATTGGGGTCAAGAGACCCATGGATGATAGTCATCGCACTCATTCTCATTCTCCTCCAGGAAAACGTCATTGCCATGTTAGTATATTACTCTCAGTACAGTAACATACAGACACTGATCAATCTGATTTAGTCAGAACGGGATTCAACCGTTTCATCACGAAGTTCTCTTGAGTCACCCATGTGTTCTCGATCTCCAAGCCTTTCGCCCACCCGCCCAGAGTCTCTGCATTGTGGTCGCTCAATCATACATTCTCCCTTTCCTAGCCGATCCCCAACACGTTCTCATTCACGCACTTGAGACCGAACACAGACACCTCCTCTAGATCAAGACGTTCCTCAGGCGGAACCCCATGCTTTCCTACCAGTGGTGGACTCCGATGATGAAGATCAGCAATTGGCCATCCATGCTGACTACGTGCACCCTCTGACAGAGCTCGACCTGGAGGATCTTTTGCAGATTGCCACCCTCGAGAAGCATGTTCGCGATCTATCTTTCATCATAGCCCTTCGTCATGCATCCTTAGGTGATGGTATTGGGCTTACTGGTGATGCGCTCACGCGACTACGTTATCTGCCAACAGAATTGCTTTCCATTGAGAATCCCGATGTCGAGCTTGCGCTCAAAACCTTCTTTGCGCTTGAACACTTCTCAGAGCAAATGTACCACAAAATACGCGAAGCAATCCATCAGCGGTTTCCGGGTTCATCTCCACCAACACTGTACCGACTTAAACAAATCCTTGCTGAAATGAGTGGGGTAACACCGATCGTCGAGGAGATGTGTGTCAACTCGTGCATCGCATATACAGGATGCTACCTTCATCTAAACGAGTGTCCCGAATGTCACAAGCTGGCGTTCTAGGACAGCCAAGGCATGCGGCCGACCTAGAATTAAGTCCGCGCATTAGTAAGCGAAGTGGTATTGCCTATCCTTTTCACCACTTCGCGTCCCAGCAGCTCAGCACCCAGCCTTCGCTGCCCTCGGCGCTGTCCCTTCTTTTGCAATCTCAATCGTTTTTAATCTCCCAATCGACTTCATTGCACCATGGACAATCAAGACCCCAACAATGCAGTCATGCCCGACTTCTCAACCAATCTCTTCGCCGAAGACCGTCAACTGTTCCTAAACGCAGGTCTACAAGAAAGACAAGCCACCGAACTGCTCACCCAACAATGGATAATCAAGAACAACAGGGACAAGGCAGCCTGGGAAAGACGCAGACAAGAGTTAGCAGTAGCATGCGCTGAGGAAAGAGAACGGGCTGAGCAGGAACAACAGCAGAAAGAAGAGGAAAATGCCCAAATCCTCAAGGAGGAAAGAAAGAAGAACAAAGCCAAATTCGCTCCCATTCCTGACACCCCAGTGTCTTCGGAACCCATTGTCCTTCCTTCCCAAGTTGCCATTCGGAAAATCCAACAACACAAATTCTGCGAACTGTGGTATTTCACCAACGAGGGTCTCGATGTAGCGGACACCACCCTCTCCTATGCACTAGACAATGACACCCTCTCCTTCATCCCTTCTGCCGATGGCCTCCCCACACTCGTCCCCGCCTCCTCTGCCCGCGACAAATCTGATGTCACCCAGGACAAGAACCTTTCGATGGAACAATTTGGCCAAGCTTCTGTCTGCATGATCCCTTTCATGCACGACCACGGATGGGATGAATCGCACGTCCAGATGCACTTCCGGTTTTGGTCTACCCTCGAAAACCACAAATGGAGGAACTCTCGAAACAAGAACCAGCAACGCGCACTCCTCGTCTATCAAGGACAGCAAAGGCGCCGCTGGCACAACTGCATCACTTCCCCAAGAGCTTTCGACCTCTCCTTAATCAACGAAGATGTCCTCCGAGACATGCTTGACAACCTCCTCCTTCAAACGCACTCTGACCATGCCGAAACCATCAACTCGTACGTTCCCCCCCTCTCTTTCACCAAAACATTTTCTAACGTTCTCTCTCTCTCTCCCTCTCTGTCTGCTCATATCCCGTGACCTGTTACGATAATTTTCAATCTTATCTTATCTTATCTTATCTAATCTTTTCATCACATGTGGTTATCTAATCAACCATGTGGCTCATCTTATCAAGATAATGGACTTGTAACTTTTTCCTTCTTTCGCGACTCATGGACGCTCTAGACTCTTTCTATTTTCTCACGAGATCCAATCTCGTTCTCACGTTCATTTCCGTTTACTTCTCTTCCATTGTGACGCCTCATGCATCACAATGCACATCACACGCTCCTTTAATCTCCGTCATAATATATCCTAATGTAGTACTTATCTTACACGCACAGCATGGTCTGTGCGCACTCCTGTGCTGTATATAAACCTGCAATGCAGACCAGGGAAACCTCAGTTTGGTTCTCCTGGAGTTTCCCCCAAAGAGCTTCAGACAGCAGAGCTGCCCTCATCTCATCTACTCTCTAGTCCCTGGAACTGATAGCGACCTAAGAGCTCATTGCTTTTTGGGTTGTTTCAATCAGCGGCTAGGATTATCTTCCGTTCCTTTCGGATATAGCAGGCATTTAATTTGGCTGGGAAAATGGTGGAGAGTCCAGTAGAGGCAAGTCGATTTACAGAGATGAGCGAGATTCAGAATTCCGGAATGAGTAGGACGTTTGATAGTACTATTTCAAAGGTTTCTTGGGAGACCCGTGACAGTAGGCACTGTTCCGATTCCGATGGCATGAGCTACGGAGTTGTCTCCGAGCGTGACCGGGTGCGGAGGATGGAGCGGTTGGAATGTTCGGAACCAAGACGGGTGTGGGACCATGTGTGATGTTGCTCCAGAGTCAATAATCAGAGTGTTGCTCCCACTGCTGCTTTTTTTGGACGACAAATAGGCATGAATGCGCTGAATTAGAGACTCAGATACATTTTCACGAGCTACATTTGCCAAGTTAGGAGGGCCCGGAGTCTGTTCCGCTATGTTTGCCCTCTCCTTTCCTTTGTCCTTCCTAAAGGCGCCGCTCCTCAAATCCGAGACCCATCTGTTGTAGGTCTTGCAATCGGCAGAGTTGTGTGTGGCAGACAAATGGTGTTCACACCATTGTGAGGCGTGTGAAGGTCGAGCTGAGGGCTTTTTGACCTCAGAGGCTGTCATGGCAGACTCTGAGTGTCCGGAGGGGTAGAGGCAGGCATCCTCGGCAATGATGCAAGTTTCCACTAGGTTAAAGGTTAACTTGCTGTCCTCTGTGGTGTTGATCAATGAGGACTTAAATAGTTCCCATTCTGGAGTTTTCGGAAGGGAGTTGAGGAGGATGAACGCCATGACCTTTGGGTCTACAGCGAATTTCATGCCAGCGAGGCAGGATTCGGAGGTGCGGAGTGACGCGATATGTGTGGAGACATCGGAGTTTCCGTTCCAACTCGAGCTGAAAAGCTGTTGGAAAATGTAAAATGCCAAGGAGACGCTCGGAGCATCTAGGAGTGATAGGAGTTTGTCTCATAAGTCCTTTGCGGAGGTGCAGGATTCCGTTTTTAAAAGGAGAGCGTCGGAGAGACGTTCCTGTATGATGCCGTGGGCCTTCTCATCATGCTCTTCCCACTCACGAATGTCCGAGGTTGTAGTTCCGGTGGTGCCTCAGATGGGTTTCTTGTCTGTTCCAGAGACAGCTCCATAGACCTTTCCACTTCAGAGTTTTTGGGTGACTTTTATTTTCCATAACGGGAAGGTTTCAGGTCCGGTAAGGATTTCGTCATTTCGTATGGTGTCGGATGACATGTTTATTTGGTGGGGTAGGGTGAGATCAGCAGAGGAATGGTGATTCTGATGATGGTGTTTGATGGCTGATAGCCGAACTCTGTTTTGAATGGAGTATGCATAGAGGGATACGCGAGTAGGTGAGTTGTTTGTTTATTGGACGCGAGCAGGGCTCATAACCTGTTAAAGTCCGAGGTTCCGGAGTAGCGGAGCTGCGAAGTCCGGTAAGGTCCGGAACTACAGTAATTAGTACGGAAGTAATGTGCGTGGAAAGATCCGCTCACCTCAGTTGCTGCCTAAGTCGGGCAAGAACAACTGAGGTGTCGGGTAGGTAACTATCTACTTTATACTGGGTGATGTAGGCGTACTCGTACCTGAATGATCTAAGAGGCACAGGCGGTCCTTGATCTGTGGCGAAAGGTATGTAAATGCTCTTTACCGAGCGGTAGCGATACTTTGGAGGAATACTCCAGAGTTCTCCTTTGAAACTCTGGAATGCATGCGGCACCTACAAGATTCCTTTGGACGCTTATAACTCCGGAGTAGTTTCTGGAGTTGGCTGTATTTTGTCATCAGCCCATTGATTAACTGTCTTATTTGTTTTACCAGAGGGCAGGTGAGACACTCGAGACCTGCAGCTCGTTTTAT
This sequence comes from Boletus pseudo-olivaceus, assembly GCA_038092955.1. NCBI lineage: Eukaryota > Fungi > Basidiomycota > Agaricomycetes > Boletales > Boletaceae > Boletus > Boletus pseudo-olivaceus. The sequence continues at coordinate 9,907 of JBBPRI010000580.1, forward strand.
CGTTCCTGTCGGATCGATCATCTGTCTTACTTGAGGTCCGAACTTCGGTTTCATTCGATCGGTCATTCTGTGACCAATCAGATTCGCTATACAGTAAGATGCAAATTCGCTTCACTCACGAGGTAAGTCAACCCGAGCTCTCTTAGATTTGTTATGCTTAGAATTCCATTCTTCAAGTGCAGCTCGCTGCGCGTCCACGTCGAGCTCTTGGCTATTCAGTTGGATACCACCCCAGTTCTTGGGGTCGGTCTCCTTCCCTTTTTGTCTGGAAGGACCAGCATCCTTAGAGACAGTATCATCACTATCTGAGGCCAGACTGACTTTCATCATTCTAGATCTGATCAGGTCTCGATCCTCGTCCGTCAAACTATGTTCAGCCACCCTTAAGGTCGACGCGAGATTGTCTTTCTTACGTGACAAAATACAGCCAACTCCGGAGGACACTCTGGAGATGCAAACATCCGAAGGAATCTCATAGGTGCCGCACGCACTCCGGAGTATTCCTCCGGAATACCACCATCGCTCGGTAAAGAACACTTACATACCTTTCGCCACATATCAGGATCACATATTCTCCTTTGTTTATTCAGGTACGAGTACGCCTACACCACATAGTATAAAGTACCCAGTTATGTACCCAACACCTCAGTTGTTCTCGCCTGACTTAGGCAGCGACTGAGGTGAGTAGAACTCCTCCATACATATCACTCCTAGACTGATTACTGTAGCTCCGGACTTCTCCGGACTTCACAGGTAAATACATATAGTTGTTCTCGCCCGAC
>JBBPRI010000581.1:0-10666 GCA_038092955.1 Boletus pseudo-olivaceus
CGACCCATGTCAGCAACGACACCGGTCTGCATTTCCTCCGAGAGGGAGGGAGGGGGGGGGGGGCTTACTCGATAGCGGGACGTAGCTCTCGTCGTGGCCTGCATAGCGCCACTTGAGCACGGCGAGCGCCTGACCGACCGGGAACGGCCTCGAGGAATCCTTGAGCGCGATGACTTTCTCTTGGTTCGGGGCGAACTTGGCGACGTTGGGGTGTTGTTTGAATTGAAGGTCGGACCCAAAGTCGGTCAAAAACGGCACGAGGGCGAGTTTGATGTGTGCGTTGGACGGGTCGGCAACTTGGAGGTTCATATCGCCTTTAAGTTCCATAGATTTGATGCCGCCTTCGCGCAGGAGCGAAACGGAAATGGTTTCCTTGATGACAACGTGTACGCTGCAGAATTATACGAAGATCATCGGATCAGAGCCCGAGGGGGGTGGTTGAAGGTGTGGCAATGGACTTACCTTTCCGGGGTTATAGATGGAAGACTGCCTCGGGCATCTTTCTGGGTCTGGGTCGGTGGTTCGACGGGGATGGGTGTCGGAGGGGCGGACATGTCCTCGACGGTGAGGGCCTCTCCCCCGAGAGCATCCAGTAATTCTGCTTGTCTCGTTTTCTTGCTCCCGAGCTTCATACCGCCCGACTTGAAATGAGGCGGGCGAGACGCCGCAGCGGGTGCAGGCGACGCCGTGCGTGCAGCCGGGGCATCGGGAGCCTCGTATCGCGAGACGGGCGCATAGCCAGACGCGCCACTGCCGAGGTATGAACCACCCCCGACGCCCCCCAAGGACGCGGCGCGTTTCTGTTGTTCTCGGCGTTGCATCTCGAGTTGACGGGCACGGCGTTTTAGTTCCTCCTTTGCCTCGGCTTCTTTGTTCTGTGGTCAGGCATGAAGCGCTGAGCCCTTGTTGTGGAGGATGCATGGGCGATGCTTACCCGTGCAATGATCTCCTGAATTTTCTCCTCGTGCGATTCCATCTCCAGAACGCTCCGGACTTGCATCAGATTAACGTGTTCCCGATAGCCCAAGCTCACGATCTCATCAAAAGCACCCAACAACTCGAACGACTGTCTCTGAATCTCGCGCTCTTCCACGCTCTTACACATATCCGATACCACGCGGGAAAAGAGATGCAACGTATCGATGTCCTGGAGGATATTGGACGCTTTGTTGGTGATGAGGAGGATGTAAAGATCTTCGAGCGGTTGGTAGACATAACGGACTTCGGCGGTTTCGACGGAGGTGTGTTGGCTGTTGGCGGGGATGAGTTTCGGGAAAGAGGCGAGGAGGGATTCGATTCTGGTTCGCGTCATCGGGTGGAATTGACGCGAGAGGACGGCTGTATGGAATAGCATGAAGTAGTCGTCACGGACACAAAAAAAGTCTCGGATCACACCTTTGCCACCTTTTGTGCAGATCGATGCTGCCAACACGACCTGTATACATCATCTTCATGAAAAATGGAACGAAAAAAAGATTCAAGACTGACCATTTTGTCTAATTTTCGAGGTGTCCTCGTCCTCGATGGCTGGAGTTGCACGCAAACGTGTCACTCATATTATCACGTGACTCTGCATCTTTTCAACCCTTGAACTCGTTACTCCATGGCACAGTCGCAGATAGTAGTCAAGTATGCTCTCAAGGCTATGGAGCGGATCGCGCCCCTCCGACTTGCAGAGAAGTGGGATAACGTAGGTCGTTTCGGTATCCTCACTTTGATTCGTGGCTCCAATACCAACTTCAACAGGTAGGCCTCTTGCTAGGTACAGAGCGAACATGATAGACTTCTTTGCCGAGTGTTCTTTCTGATGCGCACGTACATTGGCAGAATCACCTGTTCTGCGCCCAAATGCAAACCGCGTTTTATTAACGATCGAGTGAGACCACATCTACGTTAGCCACCTCCGAGAACGTATTCACTCTTTGTCCAGCCTGACCTCCGCTGTTCTGCAAGAAGCGTTAGAACCCTCGGTAGCACTCATCGTGTCGTACCACCCCACGATCTTCAAACCCCTTTCGTCTTTCACGCTCTCGAACTCTCTTCAAGCCTCTCTTCTCAACCTTGCTGCAGCGGGCGTCTCGGTTTACTCGCCGCACACGGCCCTCGATAGTGTACACGGCGGTATCAACGACTGGCTCGCGCGTTGCGCTGGAAACTCTGAACATGTCAGCACCCTGGGTTCCGTGAACGTCTCGCTTCTCGGAGAACCCAAGGGCGACGAAGGCGGACTTGGCAGGCTGCTCACGCTTCGAGATCCAGTATCGATCGAAGAGCTTGTCGGGAGGATCAAGAAGCACCTCCATCTCCCGTACGGTAAGCAAGCAAACCCGATCCTTTAAACGGTTTTCAATGACGTTGGTGGACATGAATGACCTCTTGTTCGTCACTTCCGCCGTTTGGTCCCGGATGACGATCTACCCGCGCGTATTCTTTGCTTCCATTCCCTCCCGCTATCATTGGGTTGCATCTCTCTTGCCGTATTCGTGCGCACTAGTCGACGTCGGAAAGCCGGTGGTGCCGCGTGAGGTACGCACGGTTGCGATCTGTGCGGGGTCTGGCGGCTCGGTGCTTGTCGGTATCGATGCGGACGTCTATTTCACTGGTGAAATGACCCATGTACGTCCTTTCGGATTCTTCTACTGTCCCTGCGCCAAGCATGTGACCCTTGGTGCCCCGTGGCCACCCTTCCAAGTCACCCCGACAGTACCATCACACATGCTGATCTATCTTCGATGTAGCATGAAGTCTTGGCAACAGTCGCAGCAGGGAGATACGTTGTCCTTTGTGAGTGTCTTTTCTTTCTCGGGCTTTCAAATGTCATCCCCCCCCCCCCTCACTCTCCCTTGCCCTCTGTTTCTGTGACACGCTGACGCTCTCACCCGCGATACCGGCTATGATTTTGCTTCCGCGCGGTTGGTGATAACCCGTAGGTGGCCACACCAATACGGAACGCGGGTATCTTCCCATATTAGCTTCTGAACTGAGTTCGACGCTCGCCGAATTTGCAAATGAAACCATTTCTGCCTCCCAGGCAGCCCCGCCGACGTCGTTGGTACCACATGGACCATCATCAACATCAGTCACCTTGACAGAACAGGAAAAACAGGCATTGCAGAACGTTAAAGTATTTGTCAGTGCGGCGGACACGTATCCGATGGAACGCATGTGACTGGGTCACGATCCCTTTTACCCGCTTCCCATCTCTCCTTGGGGACACACGTTCGCGACCACTGATGCGAGGATATGGAAGGAGGATACTTGGAGAGAGGACAGTGTGGAACGGTGTTTTCGTTTTATTCTTAGGCCAATGTTTATTTCGGAATCTCGACCCAGCTTGTGCAATCCCCCTCCCCTTCGCTTTCACACCGTCCTCACACGTTCCCCCGACCCTGGTATCGCGAGAAGCTTTTGGGATTTGATTTTATAAAGGAGAGACGTGTACCCGAAGCTGGGGACATGTTTGACCGCCGAACAGGTGAGGCACGCACAGGCCGGCCGGTGGGAGGGTGGGAGGGGCTCTCTCTTCTTTTTTTTTTTTTTTTTTTTTTTTTTCCCCACAACAAGTGACGAATTGAGTGGGCTTCTGAATCGAAAACGAACAAGGTTAACGCAAGAAAAAATTTGCATTGCGTGGAGCGAACGAAATGAATCCGCCCTCCATCGATCAAATGACCTTCCTCGAGGCTGCGTCACCGTCGTCGATGCCAGCATCTTCCCACGTATGTATACAGCTTCCATACACCCCCTCGAAAGAAAAAGAAAAAAAGAAAAGAGAGACGGACATCGAAAGGACATGCCTCGAATTCGGACAAAGTGCACCCGTTGGTAGGACCTTTGGTACGTATCGATGCGGTGACACGCCGTACAACGCGATTTCAAGTCTACGGGCCGTGTTAACGACATGCTCGCCCTCTGTGTCAAACGAGGTTCAGGTTCCCAACCGCGAGTGCTAATCGGGGACATCGTAATAGGGTACGGTTGGTCATCACCTCCGGGGGAAGGAGGAAGGAGGGAGAGAGATTCGGCTTCGGCGTCGGACCAATCACCCCCTCCTCCCCCTACTTCCTCGGAACCCACGTCAGACTCTGATCCCGCTTCTCAAGCGCACGGCGCCGCAGCGCATAGGCACCCAAACTGGCCATCGGTATAATCGAGGACCCGGTCGTTTGGGGACGTCATTATCGTGTACTACCAAACCATCCCTTTGGGAAGGACGGTACACGCACCTACGTAATCCAATGAGGCGGGGGCTCGGTTCGTATGTTTTCAATTTCGGTGACGTTGATACGCCGGTGACGAGGGACGCTCACGAATATATGCGAACGTGCTGAGGTGAAGGGGATGAGACCAAGCGTTTGGTTCGATAACACGAGCGTGCGACGAGGATCGAGTGCGAAGCGTTTTGCTTCGGCCGAACACCTTTCCATCGAAAGCCACCGCATACACAGTGCGTACATATGTACGGTGACGAAAAGTTCACGTATGTATGCACACCCTGTGCGTGGCGCAGAAACCCACAGAACGGCGGCGACGCGCCGTCGGGACGTCTTGAAGAAGAACCCCTCCAATTGATTCCTATCTAGAGCTGCCTGCCAGAATCGTGATCGCTTACCGACGTTCTCTTTCGCTTTGCTTGTCTTTCAGAACCGATGTCACGGGAGGTGGAATGATTAGGTTCATGAACGTCACGCGTCGAGAATCTGAGGGGGACAGGACTGACGTGGTCGTGCCAGACTGACATCCCCCCCCCCCCGCTTCGAACGGACACATATAATTGACAGATCGCCGAAAAATTCTCAGGGCAGCGTCACCTGTTCTCCCACCATACGAAAGAGGGAGAGGGGAGAGTATCGTTGGCGAATGAATGAGACAAGCAAGTCCTTCGCCACCTAGTGGGGGTTCGATTTGAGAAATGAAAGAGAACTTGTACGCACGTCGCTTCAGACGCCATGACCTCGGGTGTCGGGGCCCGGACGCAAAAACGCCGAGAACTCAGTTTGATAAAACGCGAATCACGTTTGAGCCGTCGTTTCGGGGCGTTCGCGCGAGCGAGGGTGGGCTCGTCGATGCGTCGAGTGCGGAATACAGTATTAGCTACGGCCTTGGGCGTTGTTCTAAACGCGGACGAAGCGCAAAAGAGGGGAATGATGGCAAAACTGGGGACACGCCATGAGTTTTGGATGTATACCTTCACAGTCACGTACACACGCGCACGCACTGTGAACGCCTGGGAAATGTCCAAGAATTCGGGTCTCTTCTCGGTGCCTGGATAGTACAAATATGAGTAAATTACGAAGGGAGGTGAGGAGAGCGAGGTTAGGAGGAGAGAAGCAATACTGGCAAGGAACCGACCACGGGGCCAATTCGAGGCAGGAAAGACGGGATGGGATAGGACGACTTGGGCAGGGAAAGAAGGCAGAAGCAAAGAAGGAAAGAGAGATCCAGCGATAGTCATTAATTGTGGTCCTATCATGCTGTTATCCTATCGATGCTTCTCCGGGGGTTGTATTCGACAAGGTTGTGGATGTGGTAGGCTCCCGGAGAGATCGGATGTGAAGGTTTGAACGGCGACCTGGACGGGTGTGAGCAGTTCATATTGTATGGGTGAGTGTGGGGGGTGGAGTGTGCGTGCATGGCATCGTGATTATCGATTGGTTTTGGACGGAGGGTGGTTCGAAACTTCCACAGGGCCAAGGCCCCCGTCGAAATAGAATTGAGTCGCGAATCGTGCAGCGGCGATATCGCATAATTATGGCATTTGATAGAAGCGTTGTGGGAGGAAGACACGAGTTGATCGAGGGGGAGAGAGAAGACCGTGTATCGTCCAGTCGGTGGAGAAGATATCAATAACAAGTGCCTGCGTGCACACGCAGGCGTGTATGCAAGGCCTGCGGGGAAGCGGGGAAAGGTGGGGAAAGACGGATGATCAAAAGAAGGGTTAAATTTGGCGTTGTTGATGCATGGGATGCTCGAGAAAGGATTAATGAGATGGAGAGCGAAGGCGGATGGGTACTGATTGGAACGTGTGAGATGGGATGCAGGGGACGAGTCAAGGGTAGGTGAGTATTCGCGTGATTCGGACAAAATTTACGTGAACGCTGTCGCTGAGCCATCAGCGTTCGCGGCGACCAATGATTGTTGCCCAGAGACGCAATCAATCACAGAATTCGCTCAGCGATGGGGAGGGGGGGACCCGCTGACGTTGGGGGGGCCCCAAGGAAGACTGGATGCGAACCAGGGTTGAACACGAATAGAACTCTAATAGAGCGGGAAAAAACTGTCAAAAACGATATATATCGAACGTCAACATGAACGTGTTACCAGGATTACCTCAACGATCCCATGCCCTATTGCATTGCAGGAAAACTAGATTAAGTTGCGGATGTGGGGCCGTCCAAAGTAGACAGTCTAGTCTGCTTGGCATGTATGACACCTCGAGCGAAACGTTGAGCTTAACTGACAAGCCCTTCCCCCCTCCCGTTTGAAACACCTATGTGCGTCGTTGGATGGGAGTTCCTACCTTTGTTGTTGATAGTGTGTGAGCCAGCGGGTTACCACAATGCGACCGATCATGGTAAGGTAGAGGATGCGGGTGGGGAAGATCTGGTGACGACGGCCGTTGGGCGCAGTTTAGATACCAGATCGATTGGTCACATAAGGGTACTTGACGAAATGTTGGATTGCAACTCCACGATGTGGCACTAAACCCTCGCATGATACCAATCATACCATGAATATCGACCGTCTCGAGTGGGCAATTCACGACCAAGATACTTTATCTCGGCAGATGACGTGGTAAGGACGCGGTAACGACGAGAAACTCAACAAGCGGGCCTTGAAGCTTGAAGCTTGGAGAACGCATTTGGAATAATTGGAGAGATAATCATCCTCACTGAGGCTCATTGTCGTCAAAATGAGTGCAACGATCACGTGAGTGGAACGCGTCGGCGTTATTCCCACGCCCCCAACCAAGTCGAACATGTACGCGAGTCCACCGCAGGTTACATACCACCACGTACAGTTTCAACAAGATAACCGGCGAAAAGAAAACGAAAAAAAACGAAAAATGGATCAAGACATGATTACCGACATTACGCTTGACCACTTACCAGATCTCTCCGAGGCAAGCGTATCTTTCCAGATCCCCACTAACAACGCCTCCGCGGACCTGCTCCTCGCTGACCACAGCAACGGATTCGACTTGCTGTGCAATGCCATCGACGATGACGCGAGTTCTCCACCCGTAGCGTTCAGGCATCCCCGCGGACCACCCCTTACGCTCGGCGAGCTAACCCCAAGGGTCAAGGCGACAACCCCGCGTTCGCAATCGCCTACGCCAGTGCCGTCTTCATCAGCTAAGCCATCCGTCATCCAACGTTCACTCACCCTCGGACACCGCAGTCCTGACAAACGCAGAAAGACACTGTCACGCGCCAATTCTGTACGTCGACAGTTGGAGAGTCCGTTGGTGTCCGAGGAGCGCTTTGATCAGCTTCGTGTGGAGGTAGAGACGCTTGGTCAGGCCGACGAAGCATCGTCCCACGTGCAGATACACGGGCCTGCGGAGGATGGTTCTGTCGAATGCAAGAGTCCGTCGCGCGCCAGATCGAAACTGAGGAATAACGCGCTCGACAGTCCGCCTGCATCCGAGCACCATCTTGACCCGCTTCCAGAGGAGAAGGACATCTGCCAGGCTGTCGAAACACCAGCCGACCAGGAGGTGGCTATGGCTACGGGTGATGACTGTGCAGCTGAGGCGACGACTATTCCTGTACCTACGCCTCCGCCTCGCCCAAAGTCGAAGCGAAATCCGAGGACGAGGGCAAAGCCTGTGAGTCAGCGCTTGCAATCAGCTCCCTCTATCTACGTACTAATGAGGTGTCTTAAAGACCCTTGTGGCTGGAGGCGTCGCCAAGCGTCCTACATATCCGGCAACGCACGTGTCGAAGAAGACGAAGAGCAAGCCATCCCGCGTTCTGGAAGCACATCAAGTGCCACCTTCCGCAGTTCGCCAAACTACCCCGCCGCAATCTATTGCCATTGATACCAAAGAGGAAGTACATCCGCCTGCTTGCATAAGTGGCGATATCGACTCCAAGTCCGAAAATACCCAGATTACGCGCCCTAGCACCGGTGGAATGGCTGGACGCCTCGTGTCATATAGTCAGAAGCTGATATCCTCAATTGGGTACGTCTGCTGATGCGTTTCAAGATGGTCATTCGGTACTGATTCCCGTGCCTTGCGGGTGGTTTTCCGTTTATTTGGTGCCTTCTCGAAATTCGGTCTCGAAATTCGGTGCTGCCGTGATTGTCGCTCAAACCTTGTTGACCTACGCGAAACGGTCGCTACTTAGACTTTCCAACCCCTGGCCCGAAAATTCTTTTACAGAAGCTGTTAAAGTGGGAAACACAGACGTCGGAACTCGGCTGCCAGCTGCTGCCCTACCTCCCTCGCCCAGACCCCAACGTATCGATGACGTTCCCAAAGCGCACAGCGAGCCATTCAGGCTATCTGAAATTTCGCCGCACAAACAGCCGCCCAACGCCGCTCAACCAAACTCCACCGCAGACACTGGAAGTCTACAGCACGGCAGGCAGCATGTCATGACTTCCATGCGGGCAGCCAAGAAGCGCGTTAGCACGGATGCAGATCTAGCACAAGAATACCACCAGCGTAAAAAGGGAAAGACAGTGATTGCGAATGCCGATTCCGAGCGGAGATCCTCAGATGAGGCAGTTTCCCAAGCTCCACCCCTGCCAGCCAAGAAGGCGAGCCATGAGGATCAACCGGTCACGCAGTCTGAAACTTGTGACAGTACGCGGCATCCGAACTCTTCCAAGTCGACATTGCCGAGCGCGCGCACCAAGTACAGGCCCAAACTCAATTCAACCTCTCGGTGCAAAGGGCCAACACTGGATCCCTTTCCATATTTGTCAAGCTCACGTCTGGTGCATGGAGCAATTAACAAGGATAAAGGTAAATGTGATGAAGAGCAATCCAAGGCCGCGAGGGTTCGGTCTGAGTTTGCACTGGGTGGGTTCTCCGCAAACTCCCGCCTGCGACAAGCTAGGAGGAGAGAATTGCGCCAGCGTTCTGGCCCGATCTCGACCGTTGATTTACCCGTGATAGAGAAGAAGCAGGTACGCGAGGTCCATTAACGGAATAATCGTCCTAAGTGCGCTGACTGTGAGGTGTTATGATTGATTGTTATTGACGCTCACTGGCTTCTCTGGCCATGCTGTGCATTTTTTTTTTCTTTGATGAATGGAACAGAATGCCACGTTGTCTATGGCACCGCTGACGAAGCCGGTTGGATTTACGTTCCGGGTAGACAGAAGACTGGAAGCGCGCAAGGTGGAAGAGAGGCTGGCAGTGAGCGAACCCGGGAAGACGCATCTGCTTCATCCTGTGCCTGACTTCAAGGCACTCCGGGCATCGCATCAAGCCGAGTTGATATTTCACAGGGAGGGGGTCGTTCCGAGTGTCTCCGTTGTGCCGTTCTTCTTCTGCACGGAACAACGCGCCAAGGAGAGAGAGAAGTTTGATGAGACGGTGAGACGTAAAGAAGAAGAGATGGAGAGGCTGAAAGAGGAGCAACGGCGACGCGAGGGAGAGGAGGAAGAAAGGGCGATCAAGGAGTTACGTCGGAAAGCGATACCCAAGGCAAACGAGATACCGGACTGGTATGCTGACATGCCGAAGAGAAAGGGGACGATGTGACGTTGATGGAGGACGGTGAATGGAGGATGGCATGATGGATGATGGGCGAGGTGATACAATGTGACTTTGCCACGGGTATGACACTGGTTTCGAATGGTTTCATTTCATTATTGATTTCTTTTCGCGCTCATTTCGCTCGTTCGTTTGTATCTTTATCTCTCCCGCATGTTCTTTTACATCATGTCTCGTTCCGGTGATGTTGAGTAGGCGTTGTTGTCCCTTTCCCGCGCTTCGTGACACAATGATGATATTTATTCTAGGATTAATGAACGAGGGGCGGTTTAGACGCATTACAGCCGCTGCATGACCTCTATCGTTGGCATGCGAGAAGTGCAGGCACGCCGACTGACTCGGAACCTTGTTTTTTTTTTTATAATTTTTTTTACTTGGTTTTTTCGCCATACTTATCTGATTGAAAGGAAATGACGTTCCGATCCTGGTATAATAGCCGTGCTTAGTGTCATATATCCGTGCTTCGGTCGAGGGGCTCATCAGCGTGTGCCAGTTCGGCCGTGTCGATCTAAACGTTTGGCGTGGTGATTGCAGTGCAAGTCGGTTTTCGCTGCAGAGGACGAGATTTAGGAACGAGATCCGGTTATTCTTTTTTTTTTTTTACAAGTTTTATCCACGTCGCCAGGTGGGATCTCGAACGGCGGAAAAGACGGTGCGGAGTGTCGAGCGCGTTAGAAACGTCATCGAGTCAACTGAGCAAGTGGTCGATCTAAGCAAGAGGTGTCTAAACAGGACGGCGTGCGTGCGTGGCCGACCCCACCACGTGTTGCGTCAGCATCGCCTCCCGCCCGACTGGCATGCCATCTCCCCGACCCCCCGACGGGGCAATCATTGCGTCACGCGCTGGCGTCGGCGTTCGGTGGCGAACACAACAAAGGCTGTTTTAGCTTGGCATAGCCGTGAACCATGAAACCGGATGTGGTCAAGAAGCCC
>JBBPRI010000582.1:0-10644 GCA_038092955.1 Boletus pseudo-olivaceus
CTGATGACGCAATATGGATAGCGTAATCATGTTCACACGTCCATCAGGACATCATGTGACATGGCCTAGAATCATGGTCTGGAACTGAAGTTCGAATATGAAATACCATGATTCTCAACAACGGTGGATTAGACCAGGTGTTGGACGAAGCAGAGGAAGGTGCCGAGGCTCCTGATGATGAAGATGGACTGATTCCTGGCGATGGACCCGACTATGCAGAATTGTAGTATTTTGTCTGTTTGTTGAACGGTGCTACTACTCGCATTTGGATGATACAAGGTCTGAAAGGGAAAGGATAATCTAGTGAGAACTGGCGAGACCTTGGATTCGATCACAGAAGTTCAGACTGAGTTTCGCGCAATCCGACGAGATCTGGCAAGGCCTCGCTAGGTTTCCGGACTGTTCCGGTACTCGCTAGCTATCACTAGATTTGGAACGGTTTGCTGATGGTGGTATTCACATCCCGCCAATGGCCACACCGTCGTATTATGTAATCACGTACCGTTCTCCTTTTCCTCTAGTAGTTGGACCATCCGACTCTTACCAGGACTCTTTCGGGTGCCCACCAGCCTTTTCCCGTTCCTATGCAATACCATCATGCCGGCTGGTTCTCTCGTGCAATTCCAAGATTTGGATAGACCGAAGTATCACAGACCGCAAATCTCGACAGTTCGTACGAGCGGCGCATGCATAATTCCTGACATAGTTTTGCCAACCGAATTCTTCCAGAGGATGGTAAACCTACAGGTGTAGTGATTCCCGCGCCACTGAACTCGCCCACAGTGTAACGTCGGACCGCCACCGCATTGCCTTCCTCAGCACCTTTCAAGCTGTGCGTCATCCTCCACCAGCATGCACTCACTAATCGGTGATCCTATCAGGTCCAAGCAAAACTTGTTCGCATTGATCATTGGAGTTGATGACTACGCAAACTACACGAAGCTTCACGGGGCGGTTGCCGACGCGAAAGCAATGAAAGAGTATCTGGAAGAAGTCCTTCAGGTTCCCGGAGATCACGTCCACACACTCTTGGACCACAAGGCGACCCGTAATGCGATAATGGAGGCCTTCCAGGGTTTAAAAAGCGATCAACGGATCAAGGAAGGGGATCCTATCGTCATCTTCTACGCTGGACACGGGGCAGAATGCCCTGCTCCAACTACTTGGGAACCCTGGGGTCCTGAAAACAAGATCCAGAGCTTAGTTTCTCAGGATTGTGGGGGCTCCAGCATCCACCCGATTCCTGATCGCACGATCGGCGCCTTGATCGAGAATATCGCCAAAGCGAAAGGAAATAACATCGCAAGTGCTATACCTCGTCTTGTTTGCGTGTTTCCTGACCATGATGTATAGAGTATTATATTCGACTGCTGTCATTCCGCTTCCGGTACTAGAGTTACCAACGCAGCATATGTACCTCGCACCGTCCATCCTGATTCTGCCATCCCCGACAACCTCGATTGGGACATTTGGAACGTTCGAGCTGGGAAAGTTGCCGCTGGTTTCGCCCATCATGGTCTCCAGTCGCATGTCCTTTTGGCTGCCTGTGGCGAAAAAGAGCTCGCTTATGAGCACGGAGGGCGCGGTCAGTTCACCGCTGCACTCTTGGAGACGCTCAAAAGTTGTGCTATCGACGACCTCACATACAGCGAAGTTATCGAGCGCATTCACCTCCGAGTCAACAAGTACGAATATTCCAGCTTCTACAAATATTGTGGGGTTGACACCATTCAATCCATTTCAGGCAGACCCCTCATTGTGAAGGATTCAACCAGCATCGTGTCATATTTGACGCAAGAGTGCCCGCTGGCGGGCAAGTTCACCATCCTGTCCGCATTGACGGCGGTGGTAAATATGTTATTGGAGCCGGCCTGGCGCAAGGCATTTCCCATGGGGTCGAGTTCACCCTTTACAACGATCAAAAACGAACCTTGAGCTTTGTAGTGGTCGATGATGCTGCTACGATCGAGGATTTCCGGACCACAGTAACGACATCCAAGTCTCTCGGAAATCCTTCGTTTGCAAAACTAACCCGTGTCGGCAAATTACCTCTCTACCTGACTCCAGGAAGAAACACCCCAGAGGAGACTCTTCTGCAGATAGATGCAAATGGCAACGCCGCCAAATTTTGGCTTGTCAAGGACGTTAAAGAGGCGAAACTGGAAGTAGCGATGGAGAACAATTTTGTTGTTCTCAAGGCCTTAGATCAGAAATTGAAACAGTTTGGACTGACAGAACTCTCCTTCAAGACTACTCCCAATCGCCTCACTCACGCCTTGGGTGCTGCCGCGCATTATTACTGGTATCTTGATCTCACAAAGGAAAACAATCATGTTGATACCAAGGATGGGGTAACCATCGATTTCTACATGCTGTGGGAATCTGAGAGCGAATACGACGAATATGGGCTGTCGCTCCTTTTCCCCTTCGAACCAGGATTCTGTAGAAGGGATCGAAATGCGGAAACTTCGAACGTTATCGACTTTGTCGTCGACCCGAATGGACTATACGGGATCAAACTCACGAACCATACAACACGGGATCTATATCTAAACGCGTTTTTGTTCAATAACACTAGCTTGAGTATAGGTGAGTAAGCTTGCTGATCGTTTGTTCAGCCTTCATTGAGGCTGATGATTTAGCCTCATACTACACACAGTCGAGTGCTAGCATCCCTCAAGCACCGCTCAAGCGGAATGGGGTATTCACAATCGGATACGGGCCAGGAGGAACAGCCCCGTTTACGTATTCTTTGGAGGAGGGTCGGGATGTCGACGTTGGCTACCTGAAAATTTTCTTCGCGACTCAGCCTATTGACTTGTCCGACATCGTGCAGCTGTCGCCTTTTTCAAATACGAACGAGCAGTCCGAGATAGATGGAGGCGGGCGGAAAGCCAGGAGGATTATACCGCCCATCACGCCCAAAGATACCTGGTTCACTCTTGACATTCCTGTCGTGCAGAGGCGGCAGGAGATGAGTGCAGCGGTGTAAGGTGAGTTCCCGTGGTCCGAACCGCTTTTGTCGCGGCCGTGTTTCCCTAATCGATGAACCGAGTCACTCTCAGGGTCCTATTGTATGAGCAAACGTGGTGGCGAGAACGATATGAGAGCTGGGTATGTATAGGATTCCCCAAGAATGAAAGTTCGACATGCCTATGTGAGGGGGTCTGGGTGCCAGATACGGTGTGTTAAATTGGGCGTACGAAATTCGTTCACTCTTCGAGTTCCCCCATGCTGAGGAATTCGCGGTGACGTTCTGAGACTTCTCTGTTCAACAGCTTCACGAGGAGCCCATCGTTGTCATCATTCAACCCAGACGGCTGTTTCCCGCCGGTGCTGCTGTCTAATGATTGTAGTGGAACCATCGCACAGATCCAACAAATTTGAAGTGAATGCCTGAAATCGAATGGAATACATACACCAAGCGACATACATACGGTCGGAGACACAGGTTCAGTAGACCACTGCGACGCTCGAGCATGCCACTGAACCACTCAAAGACCTACGTGAATGAAGGGAAGCCATTCGACGAACGAGCCGTTTCTCTCTCGAAGTCGTCCGACAGCATCATGCAGCGCTCGAGCAGCCTCCCGATAATCCGGCGTTGTGCCGTTCCGGAGAAGTTGCTCATATACGTCCTTTGCCACACGAGGTGCAACGCTATCCCCGATTGACCACATCGTGCCGACAACCCCTCCATAACCCGCAAACAACATTCCTGCAGCGATATGGATAGCCTCGTCGGAGAGTTTCCCGTCACCCATCGCTGTCTGACATGCGGAGAGAAAGGCGAGCCCACCATGGGGTCGAGACAACGAGATAACGTCCGACACTCTCAGGCGACGCTGGTCAGCGAGACAGAGGCCACTGTCGGTGGGGCTCTCTGCATCTTGGATTCCATGGCAGGCGAAATGAACCCAGTTCGAGTCCTTCATCAGGGACAGTACTTCCTCGACCGTTCCAACAGAAGACTCCAGGAGGGTGGTTTGTGCTGATGCAGAGTTCCCAATTATTGCTTTGATGTATTCCAACTCGGCGTGCACACCTGGCAGCCGGGATTGGCCATCCGAAGGTGGCTGACGGACAGCAAGAAGGCGGAGACCGCTGCTAGAGGTCGCATCTGGTTTGGGTGGCGACGTAAGAATGCTGAGAGTTGGGACGTATGACGAGATGACAAAATCAGATACTTTGTGCCCAGGTTTTGAGAACTGGGTACCGTAAAGGCCGGCTGCATGGATGGGGAGAAACGTGAAATGCCCGGTCGGACACCAAAAAATACGTGACAGCTCTCCAGGAGTCTGTTCGAATTCGAGGTGAATCAACGATGAATTCAAGTAGCATGACGTCGCGCACCGAAAAAGTCAGGGCATCGAGGACTGGTTTGACGACGCCTTTCCACAGGGTGGACAAGACAGACTCCCAGCGGACCTGATCCCTCTCCACGCGTTGCCCCTCCCTGTCGTCATGGGGTATGACACGGGCGTGGCCAAGCAAACTTTCTAGTGCGTTCTGAAGAGCGCCGGAACGTGCATAAGTAAAATTGGGAAGCGGGACATGAATTACGTCCTTGTCAGCAAGAATAATCAATGCATCGCAGCGCTTCTCTGCAGCATTAAGAATGACCACCGGTCCGGAGTGCGCTGAAGCACGGAGCTGAGAAAACTCTTTCTGGAGGAGAAATCGCTCAAATCCCGCAAGTCCTCGAATCTCCAGTAGAAGTTTATCTCGCTCGATCGCGAGCGCACGGTGTCTGTCCGCCTGCTGCTCCAACAATATCGGCCGATGCTCTACCCCGTGAGTTTTCTCCGATAGGGAGGACAGGGATCTGTCGCGAGTTACACTAGCATGCTCCAATGCGGTGGACAGTTCCTGAAGTCGACGAGCATGATCTGGATGAGCAGTCCACAACCCGTCAAAGGAGCTGCGAAGCCGAAACAACTCCCCCCATACAACCGAGCGGCCTTGCTCAAGCCACTTCACGGCAGTTTCAGGGTGTCCCAGGTCAAGAGCTGCTGCTGCCCCTTCCCGTACGACATCGGCGCCTCGGAAAAGTTCGCTGTAACGGCGTGGAAGGGACAAGCCTATCCATGCAAGTTGGGGAAGCAGGTCGATGGCGACCGAATACGCACGAAGGAGAGAGAAATGCCCAAAGGAACGAGCACATGAAATCCATTGCAACGATGCACGAAATCGGGTGATGGTATAGCCGGTGGATGCGCCAGCAGCATGTGAGTATCGCAAGATTGCCTGCTCGAGGTCACTTGACTCGCCAAGATGCCGGAAACGAGCAAGAAAGCAAAGGGCAAGGGTGATCAGATAAGCGGGTTTGTTCGGGTGTCCTTCGGGCGTTAGTTCTGCAGCATCCGTGCACCTTAAAATTGCTTGCTCAAGGTCACTCAGCTGCCCGAGGCGCTCGAAACGAGCTCTCAAGAAGTGAGCGAGGTTGTTCAGACGGGCGGGTTTATAAGGGTGACCGTCAGGGGTGGGGTCTGCGTTGTCACTGTGCCAAGAAATGGCTAGCTCGAGGTCGCTTAGTTCACCAAGGCGCTCGAAGCGAGTTCCGAAGCAGAGGGCGAGGTTATGCACACGGCCGTGTTTGTCTGGGTGGCCATCAGGGGTGCAATCTACGGCTTCCTCGTGCCTCAAAATTGCTTGCTCGAGGTCACTTAACTCGCCGAGGAACTCAAAGCGAGTCCTAAAACAAAGGGCGAGGTTGTCCAGATGGCCGGGTCTGTCCGGGTGGCCCGTAGGGGTGAGGTCTACAGCATCTCTGCACCTCGAGATCGCTTGTTCAAGGTCGTTCGGCTCCCCGAGGCGATCGAAACGGATTCGGAAGTAGAGGGCGAGGTTGTGAAGACAGGTGGGTCTGTTGGGGTGACCTTCAGGGGTGAGCTCCACAGCATGCCTGCACCTCGAAATTGCTTGTTCGAGGTCACTCAGGTCGCCAAGACGCTCGAAACGACTCCAGAGGCAGGCCGAAAGATTGTCCAGACAAATAGATTTGTCAGGGTGACCATCAGGGATGAGCTGTAGAGCGTCGCTGTGCTGTGAAATGGCGAGCTCGAGATCACTTAGCTCGCCGAGACGCTTGAACCGAGTTTGAAAGCAGAGAGCCAAGTGGTTGAGACGGCCGGGCTTGTCAAGATGACCTTCCGTTGTTAACTCTACAACATTCCTATGCTTCTCAATTGCTTGCTCGAGGTCGCCGAGCACCCCTAAGCGCTGAAAACGAGCGAAGAAACAGAGGGCGAGGTTGTCCAGATAAGCGGGTGTGGCGGGGTGACCTTCAGGGATGAGCTCGACAGCGTCCTTGTGGTGCGAGATTGCATGTTCGAGGTCACCCAGCTCGCCTAGGCGCTCGTAACGAGTTCTGAAGGAGCTGGCAAGGTTGTTAAGACAGGTGGGTTTGTCAGGGTGACCGTCGGGGGTGAGCTCTACAACACTCCTGTGTCTCGAAATCGCTTGCTCGAGGTCACCTAACGCGCCGAGGCGCTCGAAGCGAATCCTGAAGCAAAGGGCGAGGTTGTTCAAACGAGTGTGCCTGTCTGGGTCACGATCATGTGTAAGTTCTAGAGCATCCCTATGGTTTGAAATCGCCTGGTCCAGGTCACTGAGTTCCCCGAGGCGCTCGAAACGAGTTATATAGGAGTTGGCGAGGTTGTTCAGGAAGGTGGGTTTGGCAGGGTGACCATTAGGGACGAGGTCTACAGCAATGCTGTGCCTCGAAATCGCCAGCTCGAGGTCACTCAGCTCGCCGAGTCGCTCGAAACGAGCAAGGAAGGTGCAGGCGAGATTATCTAGATAGGTTGGTTTGTCGGGGTGACCATCGGGGATGAGATCAAAAGCGTCCGTGTGCTTCAAAACTGCCTGCTCAAGGTCACTTAGCTCGCCGAGGCGCTGGAAACGAATAAGAAAGGAATTGGCGAGCTTGTTAAGACGGCCATGTTTGTTGGGGTGACCATCAGGGGTAAGATCTGCAGCGCCCTTGTTCCTTGAAATGGCTTGCTCGAGATCATTAAGGTCGCCGAGATGCTCGAACCGAGTGAGAAGTGAGTTGGCGAGACTGTTCAGATACTCAGATTTGTTGGGATGACCATCAGGGGTGAGGTCGACCGCATCCCTGTTTTTCGAAATTGCCTTCTCAAGATCGCTCAGCTCGCTAAGGTGCTCGACACGGGCAAGGAGGGATCTGGCAAGGTTGTACAGACAGGGGGGTTTGTCGGGGTGACCATCAGGGATGAGCTCTATAGCATCGCTGTGCCCTGAAATTGCGAGCTCGAGGTCACTTAACTCGCCGAGTTGCTCGAAACGAGTAAGGAGAGAGTTGGCGAGATTGTTTAGACGACCAGATTTGTCAGGGTGACTGCGAGGTGTAAGGTCTACAGCATCCCGGTGCCTCGAAATCGCGAGCTCGATGTCACTCAGCTCGCCGAGTCGCTCAAAACGAACAAGGAAAGAGTTGGCGAGATTGTCTAGATAGGTGGGTTGTTCGGGATGGCCATCAGGGGTGAGCTCTAAAGCTTCACTGTATTGCAGAATTGCTTGCTCGAGGTCACCTAACGTGCCGAGGGTGTGGAAACGAGCGAGGAGAGAGCTGGCGAGGCTGCTCAGACAGATGGGTTTGTTCGGGTGATCAACAGGGGTGAGGTCTACAGCATCCCTACACATCGAGATCGCTTGCTCCAGGTCGTTTAACTCGCCGAGGCGCCCGAAACGGGTTCTGAAGGAGTGTGCAAGCTGGCTAAGGCAAGCGGGTTTATTGGGATGACCATCGGGGGTGAGGTCTATGGCATCTCTGGTTTTCGAAATTGCTTGCTCGAGGTCGCCTAGCTTGCCAAGGTACTTGAAACGAGTCCTGAAGCAGACTGCGAGACTGTTCAGACGTCCGGGTTTGTCGGGGTGATCGTCAGGGGTGAGCTCTACAACATCACTATGCCATGAAATGGCTTGCTCGAGGTCACTCGGCTCTCCAAGGCGCTCGAAACGGATTCTGAAGGAGCTAGCCAAGTTGTTTAGATAGGTGGGTTTGTCATGGTGATTATCAGGGATCAGCTGTATAGCATCCTTCTGCCTTGATATCGCGAGCTCGAGGTCAGTCAAGTCGCCGAGGCGCTCGAAGCGAGTCCTGAAGCAGAACGCAAGGTTGTTCAGACTCCCGTGTTTGTCAGGGTGATCATCAGGGATGAGATCTACAGCATCCCTGCACTTCGAGATCGCTTGCTCCAGGGCACATAAATCGCCGAGGCGCTTGAAACGAACGAGGAGTGCATTGGCGAGACCGTTCAGACGGCCAGGCTCGTTGGGGTGACCTTTCGGGGTGACTACTACAGCATCACTGTGCCTCGAAATCGCTTGCTCCAGATCGCCCAGTTTGCCCAGGCGATGGAAACGATCGAGGAAAGCGCGGGCAAGGCTGCTCAGACGACTAGGTTTGTCAGGGTGGCCGTCGGGAGTTAGCTCTATAGCGTCTCCGTGCCGCAAAATCGCTTGTTCAAGGTCGCTTAGCTCGCCGAGGCGCTCGAAACGAGTGCGGAAGAAGACGGCAAGATTGTTCAGATAAACGGATTTGTCGGGGCTATCATCAGGGGAGAGCTCTATTGCATCCTTTTGCCTTGAAATCGCTTGGTCGAGGTCGTTCGGCTCTCCGAGGCACTCGAAGCGAGTTTTGAAGCAGAGGGCGAGGTTGTTCAAATAGGTGGATTTGTCAGGGTTGACATCAGGAGAGAGGTTTACTGAACTCCTTTGCCTCCGAATCGCCTCCTCGAGGTCGCTCAGCTGTCCGAGCCGACGGAATCGATATAATAATGCCACACCGAGTTTCGTCAGCCCTGTAAGGTGGCAGCGATCAGACTCCGAAGTAGACCGGACAGACGCCTCCAAAAATGAGATTGCGAGTTGGAGGTCAGCTAGATGGCCGAATTGTTCGAAGCGGCGCATCGAGCGGTCACTGAAAGTCCAAGGATCCTCGCCAACGGAACCTGGAGCAACATTCTGTTTCATGGAGGATCGACCAGCTTCCTGATCGCGGTCTACTTCAAGTCCAGTGGGCAGCTTGAGCAGGAAAACCGCAGCTCGGTTCTCATGACTCTCTACAGCGCTGAGGTCCATTGCCTGACGCAGCAGTGCTTCAGCTTGTGTTGCATCAACTTCGTGGCATCGGTTCTCGAATCGCGCCAAAAGAACAATAGCCAGCTGGATCAAGGTGGAAGGTCGGTCAGGGTGGCTGGCGGGACGAGCAGCAAGGGCATCACGGTACAAGGTGATGGAAACGTCGAAGGAAGGATTCATGCCATCAACCTGACAACGGAGGAATTGTGCCATCACCAAATTTGATAGAGCAGCAGCACGACAAGGGTGGTCCGGTGGGCAAATCCCGAGCACGTGCTCAAACTGTTCAATAGTACGCTCGAGATCCCGTTTTTCCCCGTGCTTTCGGTAACGCGAGAGTGCGCTGTGGCCATGGTTCGTCGCATCATCTAGCGGGCCCGCGGTCGACTGCATACATGCACAGATAAGGGCAATGATATTGTCACAAGTGGCCTACTCACGCAATGAGGGTCAAGGACCCTCGATTCTGATAAATCGCCACTCTCTGGCTGCCATCGGCTAACAGTAATCAAGAGGGACGAACATGGGGATGCAACATCCCCATCCCGCGGGGAGAAGGTGAACACTGGTATGATGTAAGCACCTAGACTCGCACGTCATACTTTATCCTGCTCACGAAGATCTTTCGAACTGTAGTCCAGTAGTTGATCGACGGTGATTGCTATCGTTCTCAGCAGTTCCCCATTCCCCAACGTGGGTTGAAATTCGAAGGATGCATAAATCCCGAGATGAACTGGAGCGGATAGATCAGACGGTCTACAACCTCTGTTAGGCGTAAAATAAGTGGGAGATAGAAGTCTCACATTGGGATCGGGCCAGCCCAATGAACGGCATCGGTATTCACTCCAACAGGCTCATTCGTTGTGCTCCACTCAAGGCAATTGTGTTGCACCACAGCGTAAAAGCCGGCGGGGATCCGCCTAAGACCAGCAGCGACAGCTGTCGCCCAGATACCTACCTTGCGGTTAGCCATCCGTGGCGAACTGCGGAGAGAAATAAACTTCGTACTTGTGATAACTGTCTCTTCAACTTGGTTGATACGCATCGCAGAACCTGAAGAGGGTACATCCTGTGGTTGGTCGCCGCGCCCAGGAATTTCTTCACAGACCTGTTCCTCTCCAGGATGGGTGTCGGAGACGGCAGGTGCTTCTACATCGCACTGCTGTGTAGGTCGGTTAATAGAGTATCAGTAGAAGCAAGGTATGGTAACGCACGGTCAGGGCATAACAGGCCGTCGATTCCGATCGTGATCGTTGATTTCTGTTATGCAAGTCGCTGCACATTGTCACTTAGAACGGGAAAAAAGATGTTGAAGGATGCAGTGAGGAACGTACCCAGTGGGCGCCTAAGGCCATGAGTCGTTCTCAGGCCCCGAGCGGTGCCACAGCACTGAGGGAAGTAAGAGCCCATACGGGAACTGTGAGATCGGCGAAGTTGGACATTTGGTTTTGTTTTGTTGAAAGTGGCACGCTAGCCGGTAGAAGCGGAGATGGAATCAGTCACAAACTTTGTTTGGCTGGATCACGCTGATTACCA
>JBBPRI010000583.1:0-10627 GCA_038092955.1 Boletus pseudo-olivaceus
TGGAAATAGTCTGCCACGTAGACTCGCACGCGGCAGCCATGGCCCCTCGGAGTGCTGCTTGGCGTTGAGCATAAGCAGACGATCCCTCCCGGTCAGCGTCTTTTTCAAACATACGGGCAGACACACGCTGCATCCACATGTCCCTCTCCCATTCTAAAAACACCAAAATTCTCCTCATTTCCTCTCTGAGCAGGACCACTTCCTCCGCCCAACGTGCGGCCCTTGCTCGTGCTTTGCACCATTCAACTCGCAAACCTAATACAGCTCAGTCAATCGCCCCATGCAGGATAGCATGAACTTACAATCCTGAAGATCATCATCACTCTTCCCCAAAACGCCTGGCATCTTCCAGATCCATGACAAGTCCCTCGCCCCCTCTGTCTGACCATCTAGCATATCGGTCATATGTCTCATGTCACTGTCGCACAACGGTCGAAGCTGATCCTCCTATCCCACTTTGTTGAGCGAGGCGCCTAGTGAGAGCAGAGCCTGTCATGCAGCGGTGTACTTGGCTTTGTTGTGACATTTTTTCTTTTCTGCGTGGTCAAGAGCACTCCGCGCGCACGTGTTAGCACGCTGACCCCGGATATTGGTTGTTTTGAAGATGGTGAGATGCGCGTGCAACTGAATGCTACGTCGGACCTCGTTAAGAGCATTGTTAGCTTGTGAATAGCGTAGCTCCCATCCAATTGATCGCAATCGTTTGTTGCAAGGGGTACCCAGCCTCAGTTCCGAAGGCAGCCAGAGTTTTACATTTTCGGGTCTGTTGGTTCCGGCGTCGGCCTCGTCAGTGGAGTTCCCCGTGGTACGCAATAACTGAGGGCATATATAGTAGCTGTGCTTGCGTCCACACGTCCAACCTTCTTTGCAGAGCATTGCGGCGTGTGGTAATGTTAGTTTTTTGGAGATCGGTTGTGTGGATCCCAAGTCCAGCACTATCGCTGGCCAGTCGACGCCTTGTGACAGTGAGATGTGTGACATCATCCATCATCCGTAGACGAAACTCACTGTAGGTCTTGAATGTCCATCCCGGAAGATATTAAGATCAACGGCGAGATGTCCACATGCACCGACACGTCGGCTTTTTCTTCCAGATCCCGTGCTTCCTCCTCCGCAAGACGCAGCCTGACAGCCGACTGCGTCATGGCTAGATCGTAATACATCGTTCAATAGATCAGTAGAATGTCTGCATGGTCAGAGTTGTAATTACTGACGCGTGATTCGACTCTCAAATGGATTAGGTTTCGCGTTGTCTTCTTCCCATTCTCGCACTTCGTTGAGCCATTTCTCTAGCTGCGTGCGCTCAATGGTACTCCCGAGTTCCTCGAGTTCCCGACTGTGAACGTGCACGTTGTGCAGAGATTCGGTTAATTTGCGTAGCATAGTTTTTTCTGTAGCATGTTTGAAGTCAGGCTCACGGAAGGTATTGAAGTGAATTGCATACCAAGCCCCATTCGTTTCTTCCAATTAGAATCACCAAAGTGGTCGTCGAGATGATCGCGGCGTGATCCAGGTCCCATTTCTTTCGTGCTTGATGCAATTCGGTTGAAAGTTGCCCAACCGCGTTCAGGTGCTTCCCCATCAGTCCGGCCCACCCAACGAGTGAAATTGAACGAGAAAGCGGTTTGACAAGTTTGTACATGGGCCTTCAGATGAAATTTGGGAACGAAAAAACGGATGAGCTTGCCATTGTGGTTTAGACGGATACGTTCCGGCATTGTAGACATACGGCTCCACAGTTTCTTGTGCCACTGACATGCGATATCGTAGGAGAAGTTGAACATCACCAGCGCAAAATGCGCAACGGCCATGAAGACGAGATAATCCATATTAATGTATCTAACTAATGAGCATGCGATACCCTCACTGCAAGAATTTGTAAATACTCACCTTTCTCCCTTCTGAAGGTCCCCCACGCCATTCGGTAACTTCATTTCATGTCGGGCACAATCTACTGTCCCGACCCCGGTCGCCGCAAGCCCACGCGATGATTTTGAGTCGGCCATATTGACAGCGTTGTGACCAACACAGGTGCTTTTCTATTGGATGTTTCAGCATAAATCTAAGATTTGCACTGCGTACTGACCTCTTGAGAGACGTGGGTCCGACCCCCCAGATACGTTTTGTAGGACTGCTCTTCCACGAAATATGCCCACCCGCGATTGAGACTCGGGTCGGAGTGATCGGATGATACCATCTTCCGCTTCAAGCGGAAATTGGCATCGATGGCGATGAACAGCGCGTAAATCCAGCTATATTAAATCAATCAGTGACATTGAAATACGAGAGGTGACTAACCCTTTCGCAGGCTCCATCTTTTCCCAGTCCAACGGCAAATTAATGCCAGGATGAGGACAGGCGGGACACTTTACTGCGCACTCGCCTTCTTGCGTGGCGTCAACCCCCTTCGGATCGTGGCCCCGTCCGGCACGTTTGAGTTGCTTCAGGTGGCGGAATTCGTGCGTCATCCGCATGAAAGCAGGATAGCGATCCTGCGTGTCGTCAGTAGCGAGGTATAATCGATGAAACCAAAACACATACTCGTATTTCCGCAAGGCCTGTGTTGTCACTGAGGCGGGCGAGGCTATGGTAGAACTCATAAGCGGACGCCTTTGACTCCAGAGAAAGCAAATGAAAACCCTTGAGAACTGCGAATGTAGCCGCGGTGCGTGGTTCCATGGTGGTCGCGGGAAACCAGCGGCTTCGGAGAAGTTGTTTGTAGTGGATTTGCGCATGCTCACATCCGCAAAAGTCCAAGTTTATTTCATGTATCCCGTTTGTGTCGATCACTACAAAGTCGTTTCCGGGTGCCGGCTTTCAATTATAGCAGATGGTTCCAAGAGGGTGGCCCAATTGGATACGAAGCCCCAAAGACTTGAGAGATACGTGCTGGAAATAGTTACCGTTCCACTCCTGGCCGTGTTGCATTACATTAGTGATAGGGGAACCAACGCAAGATATTCATACCTCAATTCTGTGCAATGGACAGGTCACATGACGTGCCAGGAGGCACGGAGCACAGGTAAAATGCATCCCGAAGCAGTCTTCATAGTGGTAGCGCGGGGGAGCATTTCTACCGCAATCGCAAACCTCGCGGTTATCACCGCCTCGACCTTCGAGACGAATGAATTCGTCAAGGAAAGCAGACCGTTCTGGTAACCACTGCAGCAATGGGTGGGCCTGTTGGTGCTTGAGATATGCTCCTCTGAATCAATCTAAGCGCTGGAAAATTACACTGACCCTTTGTTTTCTCCAATGGTCATCAGTATCTTCACTGATTTCCACGCGCTCAGTCGGTTCGTCCAATTGGCCAATTTGCAGCCATGTATCATGCGAGGCATTGGTCGTAGTGGTTGGTTCAGTGATATTTGGCTGGGATGCCTCAGCGGTCATGAATGTGGTTCGGACAGAAACCTCGCCATGCTCGTGAGCTCGGTATACGAGATGTCGCTTGTATCCCACCTCTTCCCTTGCTGATGGAGTATCAAACTTGACGAAACGAGGTTTCTTGGGTGCACGCCGGCCGGTCATTGATTACTGTTGGTTCTACGTGGGAAGGGCGTGGCGGGTGAAGCTCTTAAAGAGTCGCCCATAACTTGCGAGCGACTACCTCATTCAGTCTGTGAACCTCAACTTGTAAGCCCTTTGTTGTATCACCGCTTGCCTACACTGACCGGGCTAACCGCGCACATATGTTGCCATCTACACCATGACAGCTGCCATGAACGAACCATGCCCATTTCCCCTCCGTGCATGCCAAATGGCATGGGTCGTGGGCCGCTTTTACGACAGAGAAAATTGGTATTTCAGCTCCCGGGTTGAACGAAGTGAGTTCTTTACCGAACTCGTCATCGACTTCGAGGAAAGGTGGTCAGTGAGGGAACAGATCTTTCCTCACTTACCTTCGGATATTGCGCTGGACTACTCACAACGGCAGGAGCTGGCGAAGAAGCAGGCTGAACTCTGCCGAGTGAGTGGCATCTTGCAAATCTTTGACATAACTGATGGCCATACCTTAGCACTTGTGGCGCCTTTGGAAGTGGATCAACTATGGTCGGCGCATTTTTGAGATCGATTTTGGCATGGATAGAACTTGGGAACATTAGTTGATCAGGCCGCGAGCTTCTCGTTTGGATCAATACGCTGCGATTTGTTTAGTGCATGAAAGAAGTCGAAGTGAAATAAAAAGGGATATATTATCACGAGGTTCCGATAGACTGGTAGAGCAACACACTGCGCTGCCGCATGTCTGTGATGTCCAGATCCTCCATCGCACTGCACAGAAGGTTTTCTATCACATTGAGCGTGGTTCGGATGCGCCTCCGCAGCACGCAGAGCTCCTCTGAGTCACCCGACCCGCTGGCATCGGTAGACATCAGTGCCTTCTCGACATCCTGCACAGCCGTGTGTACCGCGTCGATTCTACCATAATTTTTAGTTGCAATGTAGTCCAAACATAGCGAATCCATGAGCGAATGGAGAGAAGGGTCGATGATACTTTCAAGCGAATGTTCAGTGGGGGACTGGACACGTCGGTCGGTAGAGCGTCTGAAAAATACTGTGGATTCAATACGACTGGGCACGGAGAAAGGAGACGAATGATAACGTACCTGCATATAGCTCGCCCCTCGAGTCGCTTGGATCGGGCCTTTGCATTGATTTCAGTGCGATGGCTCAACTACTGGGTCAGGATAGATCAAAGCCTGGCGAGCTGCAGAGACTCACCAATTGTAGTATTTTGCACGCGAAGCTCGAGCGGCAAGTAGTCTTTCTTGTGGTGTCTTGTATAACTTTGGACGTGGCATGGTGAAAGTCGAGGTGGATGTAACACGGGTAAACCCTGAGCCCTCAGCCCTAGGTAGTAGGCAAACCTCAACGCTGACCTTCGATCACGTGACTCTGTCAAACGGCATCACTAATGGGAGATTTATTCATATATCCACAAACCTCGGTCGATACATTCATGGCGTTAGCGTATAATTCATTTATTGTTTTATTTAACAGTCCTGACAAATAGATAGAGACCAAAGACCAAAAGGAATGTCAGTGTGACCACCGGGAGATGTGAACTCGTAGAACCGGTTAAGACCTACTTCACTTTCATAAGGCATCTTAGAGGAGTTACCGGATCATGCACCCTCATGCCATTCATGTTTAATTCTTCGTTACACGCTCAATAGTCCTCAAAAATAGCTATTAGACCGAAGAGGACTACGGTAAGACCACAAACAAAAGAGCGCTCGGTGAACAAGACGAAACCTGGACATAGTAGTATGCGACTAGTAGGAGATTTATGACGTCATGAACTTCGCATACCAGAGGTTACTACCATTAATGTAGGTACATTTGTGACTTAGAGTGTAAATGCAAGCCACACATCATCAGGTTATGGGAATCGTGTTGGATTTGATTTTTTTTATGGCTGAGATATATGCTTCACTACAATACGCTAGCCTCGAGTCAGATATTGTGCCGTCTCATCATCTATCGCACCCAAGATAATCCGTCCTCCCTCATCAAGTGACTCGACCCTGATATATATAGCTCCCTTAACACCACATATGAGGGGTGCCGCACTGGTCCTAATAGTCATGTCAACAATACCGTCATAGACAGTAAGAGACGCTTACCATAGGGCAAATACGCCAACTAGAAGCCCGCGCATGACGACATAAAATGGTCCGTGTGATGCTTCTGAAGGAAGAATAAAGACGAAGTTGTTATACCTGACGCATTCATGGCGGCTGGGAACACGGACGTTGCCAGCTGGGGCGATGAGGGGACGAGGGAGTGAACGTAGCAGGGGCGGTTGGAAGCCTCGAGGATGGATACCTGTTCAACTATGCGAGTCAGCAGCTACTATTGTCACTACGAAGTCACTGACGTTCGCGCTGATTGCGGAGGCCCTCGTTCTCGCCATAAAGGACGTACGCTCGGCCTCGTATGGTTTGGCAAAGCCGATCAGCGTCGTCCATCGATAGGTTCAAGCTCCTTAATGTGTCGTCCCAATCTGTTGATGTTGCAAATGGTTTTCAACAGGCCTGTAAATACTACTTACAGATTATTTCGGCGACGCTGAGACAGGGATATTCATCGCCCACGGGAGCAGACTGTGGGGTTGGTATAGACGACATGGGGGTTGATGGTAGGAGAGCGAGGGTGGGTTGCATAAAAAAGAAGTTTGTTTATTGAAGGTTATAAAAGGGAAGTTCGTTGGTGGATCTCCTTAAGAAAATTAGTTTGTGAGCCGGTCGGTCTATAGACACGCAGTCAGCAAGTTGTTTGATTGTTATCCCCCACCCACCGCATTTCTCTCCCACCTGATATGTTTCTCTCCCATCCGATACGGTTCTCTCGCAGTCCGACGTGTTTCTCTCGCCATCCGACGTGTTTCTCTCACCATCTGACGCGTTTCTCTCGCATCTGTTTCCGCCGCACCTGGCCGATTGCTGAACATAAAAGTAAGTGTAGGTCGGCCTCGGAATAGAAAGGTGACTCACCATCGCGTAGATGCCGCCAAGTTCATGGGCGAGTCTTGAGCAGGAAGAATTCTTGGGCGAGTTTTTCACCGATTTCGAGCAGTGTCAAGCGAAGAGGGATTATAGTGGCTTCTGGCCACCATTTTTTGAGAGTTGGTTCGCAAAGTATCCCGAGCGAACCGCTGTATTTCCAGAAATACCTCGTGACACCGAACTATCGGAGGAACAAAAAATTGCGCTTGCCAAGGCGGTGGAGACTCGGAAGGAAGTACGTACTGAAAATGGTGTCGTTGGCATTGTTGTGCTGATAAGTGCTGTAGCAATTACGCAACAAACTTCGGAACAAATGGGGGGCCAAAAAAATGGCTCGGCGAGCAAAGGATGCGGATGCCAAGGTGTCCACAACGCTGATAGCTGATTTGATTCGGTCAAAAGAGGGTCGTGGACGCAAACCACAGAAGATAGAGGCTTACCTGAGCCTCTTCTACGAGGAGAAGGTGCGACCAGTCATTGAAGGCGCACATGAAGTAGGCAAATCTGACGCGATCGACGCAGCGGCCTCAGGCAGCTCACGAGCGGAGAAGCTCTCACCCACCCTGACCGCCATTATGAGCAAGGCGCGAGAAATGTTCAAGAGTGAGTCAGCCGAGGTCATGGCTAAGGTGGAGGAACGTTGGGAAGAAATGGTGGCTGAAAAAGAACAAAAGGAGCAGAAGATGAAGGATACACAGTAGTGAGTTTCAACGCGAAAGGGAGTTTGGTTGGGACTTA
The DNA here is from genome assembly GCA_038092955.1 of Boletus pseudo-olivaceus. NCBI lineage: Eukaryota > Fungi > Basidiomycota > Agaricomycetes > Boletales > Boletaceae > Boletus > Boletus pseudo-olivaceus. Next base: position 7,251 of record JBBPRI010000583.1, read on the forward strand.
TATTCCAAACAGTTACATTGATCGACTGGCTCCTACGCTTGCACAGTTCTTGACTGGGTTGCAGGAGCTGACGGGTTGGTCGTTCAGCGTCTTGATGGGTGGACCCACTGCCGAGGCTGGAGGGAAAGTTGAGGCTTGCAGTTTGCACGTTGGTGTCACAGAGCTGGGTAATACCTTCGACCAGGCTTATCCGGACTTCAACAATGGTATTATGCGGCCATACAGAGAATTTCTGGACCGTGTAAGTGGTAAGTGATTGATGACGGGGGGTTGGTTTACTGGGACTGACTGAATGCCCAGCGTCGGCCACGACGAGGGAAAGTCTTGATCGACCATCATCGGAGCTTGAATCTGGGCCTGGTGCTTCAACATCAGCATACCTGACTGATTCAAATATTATCGCTACTCCATCTGAAGTCCAGACTCTTACGTCAGCTTCCGATGCGGGAACGTCCGTCGCTGCGCCACTGCTGATGCATGAAGTCCAGGCTCTTATGTCAGCTTCCGATGCGGGAACATCCGTCGCTGTGCCACCGCTGATGCAAAGTTTGACCTCGTCATGGTCAGGTGTGGACCACTTTGAGACTGGTTTGCCCCAGATCCCCGCAGAGGTTGTCCCTGCTTCGGATGAGTACGTGTATGACTTTGGAAGTCACGCGGCCATTGCACCTCTGGATAACTTCCTAGCCAACTACGGATCCAACCCTCTGCCGCTACCTCTCCTTGCAAGCAACATGACCTCGCAGCCCAGTGCACCCATACGCGCCGAACCACTGCTGCAATCTGCCCTTGCAAGTAACACGACCTTGCTACCCAGTGTGTCCACATGCGCCGAACCACTGTCACAACCTGTCCTTACAAACACCAGCGACACGTCCTTGCTGCCCGGTTCGTCTTCTTGCGCCGAACCACTATTGCTACCTGTCCTTGCAAGCAACTCGACCTTGCCACCCAGTGCATCCACATGCACCGAACCACTGTCGCAACCTGTCCTTGTAAGTACCAGCAACACGACCTTGCTGCCCGGCTCGTCCTCACGCGCTGAACCGCTGCCGCAATCTGCCCTTGCAAGCAACACGACCTTGCCACCCAGTGCATCCACATGCACCGAACCACTGTCGCAACCTGTCCTTGCAAGCGCCAGCGACGCGCCCTTGCTGCCCGGTTCGTCTTCACGCGCCGAACCACTATCGCAACCTGACTTTGCAAGCAACTCAACCTTGTTGCCCGGTGCTGCCATACGTGCCGAACCACTGTTGCAACCTGTCCCTGCAAGCAATAGCAACACGACCTTGCTGTCCGGGGTGTCCTCACGCGCCGAACCGCTATCGCAACCTGTCCTTGCAAGCACCATGACCTCGCTGCCCAGTGCATCCAACAAGGTGGCGATATTCGAGCATATTGTCGCTACTGCCTCCACAGAGGTCGCATCTTTCATGGCGATGCCTACCGTACAGATACCGGCAGCGACTCCGACAGTTCCTTCCTCCCCGCAGACCCGGCCAAATGATTCAACCCCAGCTGACATAGTCTCCGATGCCAACCAGTCACAGTTGGAAGCTCAGGCAAAAGACCTCGAACAACATGGAAAACGTTCACGGCAACCCTCAAAACGTAACCAAGTAGCAGATTCAATAGGCACAGCACCAAATGCACCCAGAAAACGTTCAGGAGCGAGCGGCGGGGTTATAAGTACTACAGCTAAGTATGTGGCCGTTCGCGAATATCCCAGGCTTGACTAACGTGGCATCTAGGAAACGGAAGACAAAGTAGCACGTTTTAAGGTGGTGCGGGTGAGGACAAGTATTTAGCTACATAATGTATCAGCCTCGTTCAATATCATACGCTAAGTGGTGCCCGCTGTTACATAGCGAGTGATGTATCAGTCCAACCATACCAATCTTTTGCCCTGATTTGCCCCGAGTGATATACCACCTCCAGGAAAATGCTGATTAAGTTGCCTCTGTATGATACATCGCACGAAGACCCAGCGCACACTTGGCGAGTGATGTATCAGTTGCGGCGTTGACGGGGCGTACTATGGCCTTAACCATGATATATTACATGGATAGTGTGAACCTGCGAGCGCAGTTGATGTATCAGCATAATAAAGCAAGGCAAAATACTGATTAACTTACCTACAAGTGATGTATATCAGTCGGATCGCCGGGAGCGTCTATGTAAGTATGTACTATGATATATCACAGGACGATCATCGAGGGAGCGCGAATGCGACTGATATATTAGTCGTGGCGTTGTTAACCTGCGAGCGTGGTTGATGTATCAGCATAATGCAGCGAGGCGAAATACTGATTAGCTTACCTACGAGTGATGTATCACATGTGCGGTTCCCCTGATTCGCCCCGAGTGATGTGGTCAGACCGACCGTCGATGGGGCGCTGCCACGGCGTGTGGCGCAGTACCATAGCGTACTACATCGGTGGGTATAGCGCCCCATTGTGCGCGTGTATCCTTGGTTATTGTACGCCTCGCAATCGGATACTAGGATGCTGGTATTAGCAAGAGTGAGAACCTGTTTCACGAGTGATATATCAGCGTAATCAGCGAGCGTCCAGGTAATAAACCTTACCGGGAGTGGTATATCACACGCGCATGCGAGTGAGCATTCCGTGATATATCGCAGGGTTGGCGTAGGGTGGCCTGCTAACCTGCGAGCGCATGTGATACATCAGGACGGATATGTGAGCGAACGTACATACTCCGATACTGTCCATCACAGGTTATACTTGAAGTGAGGAATACATCATGTGAACGAATGCAGGGAGGGACAGTCGGACTGTGTAGGTGATGTATCAATCGGTTCGTTCGAGTGATATATCATTCGTCGTCGAGGAGGCGCGTATGTGAGTAATGTATCAGTGGCGGCGTGGACGGGGCGTACACATAACCTTCCCATGATATATCACACGGATGGCCTGCTAACCTGCGAGCGTGCGTGATACATCAGCACAATACAGCGAGGCGTGATAGCGCTCACCTACGAGTGAGTGATGTATCATTCCTGGGGACGCGGGGGTCAGCAAACGTTCCGTGATGTATCATTCAATGTCCAGGGGGTGTGCCTGCGAGTGATGTATCAGCGCAACGCAGCGAACCGAAATAATGATCGACTTACCTTCATGATATATCACACGAAGACCCAGTCGTGCCCAGCACCACTTGACGAGTGATGTATCAGTTGCGGGGCGTGGCATGCGTAGCGTGCGTGATACATCAGCGTAAGACAGCGGGGGCGTAATACCGACTCCCCACCTATGAGTGATGCATCAGTCGGATCGCCGGGAGCATCTATGTAAGTATGTACTATGATATATCACAGGACGATCGTCGATGGGGCGTGAATGCGACTGATATAT
>JBBPRI010000584.1:0-10590 GCA_038092955.1 Boletus pseudo-olivaceus
GACTATATTCCATACAAGGCCCTTCTACTTGCAGCTGCATTTGTAAGTTGTTTCCCCCGACATCGCTTTGTTAATCTTTCACCCTTAATTGTGGTACCACTGGCACTGGCAGGTACAAGTCATCTTAGGTATCTTTGCAGAACATGGCTATATTCACCGCAATATCAAGCTTGATGTCAACAAGCTCAAGGATGGCTACGATAAACTGAAGTGAAGCCTGATGCGAATTATAGGTGATGATTACCATGGCGGCAAACTTGACGGAATGCTTGAGGATTGGGCAGCGCTTGTTACAGAGATTGTCACACCTAGTGATAATCTGTAATAAGTGCACAGGGAAGGTGTTCCTAAGGTTCCTTACAAGTCACGTGATGAGGTATCACGTGACGAGACGCAACATGTCTTCAGTTATACTGTGAGGTCGTCCGTATATGATAGGGAAGGTCTCCCGAAGTTGTCAGACCAGGAGGGTGTCTTGACACGAGTGAACTGTTGGTGGTTTCGAGGGTCCAATCTTCTGGGGATAACTGGGTAGATGAAGGGAAGTCAACCGGGTGTTGACTTCAGACGCTCTAAGTCCGAGAGTGACGAAGAGGGATCCTTAACTGTTGCTGTCAGCAACAAAGGGGTCTTTTTGATGAAGGAAGCAAGAAGATTGATAGATGATCGTTACTGAACTGACGATGTTGAGTTATGAACAATAGAAGCTAAGAAGCTTGCTATTAATAAGGAACAGCTAGAAATCACCTTGATTGTGTGAGAACTAGGTTAGAGTTTAATACAGGCGGAGTCCTAACTTATATACTACTTTAGGTAGTGTAGGGTAGGCTCTGTGAGTCTAAATAAGGGGAACAATAGGATGGCCTAAGTATGGGGAACAATGGAAAGAGGCAGTGAGCTAGAGATCACTGTAAAGGTGATGAGGTCCATCAACAGAGTCTGAAGAGAAATGAAAGAGTCCGATCAAAGGTGTTGGACCTAACGGAGAACATAGGAATGAGATAGAGTCCGTGGTTCTCCGGAGAAGTCGTCCGGAAGGGCAGCTTTAATTTCTCTGCCCATATCTTTGTCGTCACTGTTACTATCAGAGTCTGGTCTGTGAATCGGGTAGTCTGGATCTGGTTCAGGGGGACCTTCAGGTATGTCCGCAAACAATTCTTCCTCGTGGGATTCCTTCGGAGGAGGATTTATGGATCTGTGCATAGGGATAGGATCTACCGATAGTGTTACAATATAATATTTTCACTTTTCCTTATCTAATCTTATCTCATGTGGTTATCTTATCAGCCACGTGATTATCTTATCTAACTGGACTTAGAACTTTTTCTTCAAACATCTATGGGAAGTTCCATAGCCTTATCATTTATTCTCACACACACAGCCTTCTCTTCATTTCTGTGCTGTGCTGCTTCTCTTCCATTTGATGGCTCATGCATCACACACTCCTTTAATCTCCGTCTCCCCTATATCCTAAAGTAGTACTTATTCACACGCACTGCTTGGTCTGTGCGCATTCCTGTAAACTATATAAACCTGAATGAACAACCGAGAGCACCAGTCTGGTTCTCTTGGAGTTTGCCTACAAAGCTTCTCCAGTGAAGGACTCAGTAGTCTCATTTACCACTTCCTACATCCTTCACCCTTTAGTCCAGGACTTGTGGAGTAACCCAAGGTTTATCTTTGTGGTTGTTTCAGCCGCCTTCCTAGGATCGGTGTTAATTCCCTGACCAGTAGCGGTTCGTAAACTGGTCTTTCTACATAGATTTCTGGTGGAGGTGGGAGGTCGTTGGGGTCAAATGCCTCATCTATCTCCGTGTCGTAATTGGATAGAGCCGATTGTTGGTCAAGCTCGGTATCGTTGTACGAAGGTCCTGGCCCTCCTACTCTCAGCGCTAGAGCAACCTGTTCAATAGGGTTGTGATTGTGACTGCAAAGGTCGGCTGGGTAGAGCGGTACGTTCAGGAGCTCTACGATTCTTGCGAAGGGATCTTCTTCGGGCCTATTCACACCCTGTAACTCAGCGGATTCCGCTCGCTGAGGGTTCTCCTCGTCTCCTACTACTATGATACTCGAACGGTAAAGCGGGTGTTGTCTTTTCCCGCTAACGTCCAGATAACAAGGTGGGAAGGGATGAAAGGTACGGTGAAAGGTAAGTTTGAATGGCACTGGCTACTTCGTTAGCTGAGTGAAAATGTTCCTTGACGTAAGACGCACTTGTTGTGGTAAAGTCGCGTCGAGGTGATAGTAAGGTGAAGTTAAGAAGTTTGGTTCTAATGAAACAACCCAAAAAGCTATAAGCAGTTCCGGTCACTATCACCAGTTCCAGGGAATAGGGAAGAGAGGAGAGGGCAGCTCTACTATCTGAAGCTCTGAGGGGAAACTCCAGGAGAACCAAACTGAGGGTTCCCTGGTCTGCATTGCAGGTTTATATACGGTACAGGAGTGCGCACAGACCATGCTGTGCGTGTACGATAAATACTACATTAGGATTTATTATGACGGAGATTAAAAGAGTGTGTGATGTGCATTGTGATGCATGAGGCATCACAATGGAAGAGAAGTACAAGACGGAAATGAACGTGAGAACGAGATTGGATCTCGTGAGAAATAGTAAGAGTCTAGAGCGTCCATGAGTCGCGAAAGAAAGAAAAAGTTACAAGTCCGTTATCTTGATAAGATGAGCCACATGGTTTATTAGATAACCACGTGTGATGAAAATATTAGATAAGATAAGATAAGATTGAAAATTATCGTAACATAGCTGAGGATCAAGGAGTTCTTTCCGAGATCTGTAACTTCGGCGATGACCTTCTCTTTATGGCCTTGGTACGTGATAATAATATCTACCGAATAGGTAATAGATCTGGCAGAGTTCTTCATGCCATCCACGTTGTAAACGGGTATGGGATTTCATAAACATGTGAGTGGAAGTCAAGCTTTTCTTGCCCACTTCTGATCCACAAACATTGTATTAGCTCCGCTATCAAGCAGTGCTTCTACTTTTGTTGGATTTCCAGAATCCGTAGACGGTGCAACGTGTATCGGGAGAAGGATCTCTCTACCCATGTTCACATTCCGTACGTAAATATCTTCTGGGATTTCGAACTGTTTTTCTTTTTGTTTAGGAGAATTAAGCACAGGTTTAACGTCCCTGCTGCACTCCGAAGGAGATGCTCCTGACGTAAGATGTATGTAGTCCGTAGAATCACTGTTGTTAGCATCTTCCACTTTTGATTTATCAAACCTATTTTTAGAGTTTTCATTTATTTCGGCCTTTGTGCTACCCAGATTGGCACTCAGGCACTGCCTTTTCCCTTGTTTGCCGTGGTTTGGAACCAGGCGTAAGCTTCGTCGAAGCTCATCCCTTGGATGCTCCGGCCGAAGTTGTTCTTCTCTTCGGTGCTTTTAGCCTCTTCCCAGGAGGTTGCGCCTTGTGCGCTGGTGTTTGCTGCGTTTATGGACTTTCCTTTGTTCTTTGGGCAATTGTAGTGGTGTTTACCGCCTACCCATTTGCACTCGGGGCATGAGATTTTTGCCTTGGTGCATTCTTTCAACATGTGGTTGCCCCCACAGTTGAAACACCCTTTGCCCATCGCAGAAACATCCATCACATTCGGGTCTTTTTCCTTTTGGCCATATGAAGAACGGCCTTTGCTTCCTTTAATACAGTAAACGAGTATGCCCTTGGGCACACCCGATTCTTCTCACTTCTGTGAGGTATGCACCAATGGTGTCTTGACGCTTGTTTTCCAAGAATATCTGTTGGATAATCTTGGGCCTTGTATGTTGCTCAAGCAACGTAATTGCATGCGTCGGGTCTAGCTGAGCCTGTGTGAGTAGTGCCTCAAAGTGGACTATAAAATCGTCCGTTGGGGTCTTTCCTTGATAGAGCCGAGAGATTTGATCTCTCGCCCAGTCTGTTTGATTGGTGGAGCAGAATAGGCTCTCCACTTCCTGAACCATTGTTGCCCAAAGATACGCGGGGCCTCGCATTAGCCTTGTTTGTGCAAAGGGTCCAGCCTTTGCTCCCTTTAGCTGTGAGAGGACGGCGACTACTGCTTCGTAGGATCCTGGCGCTATGTTCGCTGAGTTGATATTCAGCCAAGCTTGTATCTTGGCCCACCATTCCTCAAACTTTGCTTTTGACCCATCGTACTCTCCAGGGTCCGAAAATACTTCTATCTTGCAGCTTGTGCCGCCTCCTCCGTGTGCAGGTCCAGCGTTCCCGCTGCCCGCATTCTGCCTTGCGCGGAGTATTGCTAACTCTGCTTGTACGGCTGTAGTTGCCGCCCTTGCCGTCATGACTTCTGTTTGCAGTGCACAAATTAAAACGTCGCTGGCCTGGATTTGGTCATTCAGCGCGTTGACTATGGTTTGGAGTTGATTAGCTCCATTGGGGATCCTTTGAAACTCATTGATTATTTCTTGGTTTACATCTGCGCCTGATGCGTCAGCGTCGTGGAAAATGTCTACTAATGCTTGTGACATTTCGAAGGGGTTTCGGAAGAGTAAAGAAATGTTTCTAGGTAAACTTGGAGGGGCGTTGTAAAGAGTGCCTTGGTCTCAAGGTCTTTGTGGTATAAACTTCATCGTCTAGGGGCTTGCCTCCGTTAAGCCGTCTGATCGACCTGTGACTGATTCGTCTCCTTTTGGGGATGGGCCTTCTAACTGCCTCTCTCCTGAATATCTGGTTGAAGAACGGTAGAAGGGCGTCTTCGCTCTCTTCACTGTCCTCTCTTTGCCTCCTGCCTAATATAGGCGTTAACTCTCTGACTTCAATTGGTTCCCAAACCGGTCTTTCTACGTAAACTTCCGGTGCTGGGGGAAGGTCGTTCGGGTCGAACACTTCATCGATTTCTGTGTTGTAATCTGAAAGAGCTGACGTCTGATCGAGCTCTGTGTCGTTATAGGCTGGTCCTGGTCCGTCTACTCTGAGCACTAGTGCGATCTGTTCAACAGGATCGCGATTGTGGCTGCAGAGGTCTGCTGGGTATAGCGGTACACTCAGGAGGTGTAGAATCTGTTCGCAAGGATCTTCTGGTGCGGCCTCTATTACGATATAATATTTTCACTTTATCTTATCTAATCTAATCTCACGTGGTTATCTTATCAGCCACGTGATTATCTTATCTAACTGGACTTAGAACTTTTTCTTCAAACGTCTATGGGAAGTTCCATAGTCTTATCATTTATTCTCATGCACACAGCATTCTCTTCATTTCCGTGCTGTGCTGCTTCTCTTCCATTTGATGCCTCACGCATCACACACTCCTTTAATCTCCATCTCCCCTATATCCTAAAGTAGTACTTATTCACACGCACTGCTTGGTCTGTGTGGATTCCTATAAACTATATAAACCTGAATGAACAACTGAGAGCACCAGTCTGGTTCTCTTGGAGTTTGCCTACAAAGCTTCTCTAGTGAAGGACTCAGTATCTTAATCACCACTTCCCTTTCATCCTTCACCTCTAGTCCAGGACTTGTGGAGTAACCCAAGGTTTATCTTTGTGGTTGTTTCATTAGAACCAGACTTTTCTATCCTACCTTACTCTCGATGCGACTCGTCCAAAGTCCGAACAAGTGCGTCACACAAGTCCAAGGAACGTGACACGAGGCTAAAGTAAATCGCCAGTGCCGTTCACTCCTCACTGGACTCTCCCTTGCATTCCCGCACCTGATCGCCCTAACCGGCATTTCGCCCTCCCGCATCCGCTTTACAGGGCAAGAGTAGTTTTACGTGGGAATCCCGAGGATCTGCTGTGAGCGGAACCCGCAGCTTTACAGAGTGTGAGAGAAACCGAAGAAGTCGACCCCTTTGAGAGAATCCTCCATTGGCTTCACGTGCCACTTTACTCCTTTGATCTATACTGGAAGTTAACGAAGACGCAAGCATCGCCATAGCCACTGCTTTGAGAGTAGCGAGCAATGGCCCCATTGGAACAGATAGGGAGATCAGCCAAGAGTCGGCCCTCCCGGATTATGACACCCAGATTGACGAAGCGGATTACGATCCAAATGATTTACCCCCAGCTCCAACCGCTGTCGTTGACGGAGAAGTAGAATCGGTTTTATACCGACCGCAGCCGATTGAGAGGTCGCTATCGCCATACTTAGTGGCAAAAAGACATAGAGAGGAAATTGAAGAGGAGCTAGAAGAGCAAGAAGAAGCCCTAGCACTGCTTTTCCAACAGATATTCGGGCGAGAAGCTGAAAGGAAGCCAATCCCCAAAAGGAGAAAGATCGTCCACAGATCGATCAAGCATCTTAACGGGGGAGAACCCTTAGAAGATGAAGTACTGTATATACATCAAAGACTCTCAGGCCAAAGTCCGTCTTGAGAAAAACAAGTCGTTACCTTTAGTTTTTCCCTCCCTCATTAATATATCATGTCGCAAGATTTAGTCGACATCTTCCAGAATGGTACAAAGCAAGAAATAAACACGCAAATCATTGTAGAATTCCAAAGGATCTTGAACGGAGCAAACCAGCTCCAAGATGTAGTAAATGCCCTGAACACGCAGCTTCAGGCAAGCAACAATTTGGTGACAACGTTAAGAAACGAAGTCACAACAGCACGTGCAAATATGACCACACTGCAAACAGAAGTCGCACTATTACGCGCAAGGAATGCTGCAGGCGGTGGAACAGCAGCTCCAGCTGCACCAGCACAAGGAGGTTCTGGCCGCAAAATTGAAGTGTTCTCAGACCCTGGTGAATACGATGGGTCAAAGGCCAAATTTGAAGAATGGTGGGCAAAGATACAGGCCTGGTTGTCTGTAAACTCGGCATATGTTACCCCCGATTCTTATGAGGCAGTAGTCGCCGTCCTCTCACGGCTCAAGGGTGCAAAAGCCGGTCCTTTCGCACAAACAAGGTTAATGCGAGGCCCCGCGTATGATTGGGCAACATTAGTTCTGGAAATGGAAAGTCTGTTCTGTTCCACGAATCAGACAGATTGGGCCCGAGATCAGATCTCTAGGCTCTTCCAAGGTCGCACACCCACAGACAATTTCATTGTCCGTTTTGAGGCGCTACACACACAAGCGAGGTGGGACCCAACCCATGCCATCGCAATCTTAGAACAACATACAAGGCCGGAGATCATACAACAGATCTTTCTGGAAAACAAATGTCAGGTGACAATCAATAATTACCTGACAGAAGTCAGAAGAATTGGTAATGCCCAAGAAGCATACCAGTTCACAAAAGGAAATAGGAACCGTTCCTCATATGGTAACGAAAAGAAAGACTCGAATGCTATGGATGTTAGCGCTACAAGCAAAGGATGTTTCAATTGTAGTGGAAACCACCAAGTCAAGGACTGTTCCTGTCCAAAAGTCAAATGCCCCGAATGTTCTTGGTTCGCGGGCAAGCACAAGTTTTCATGCTCAAAATACAAGAAAGAAGCAAAGACCGCTCGCGCAGCACAATCCGGCGAACAAGGCGCCATCTCCTGGGAAGAGGATAAAAGCACCAAGAAAGGGAAAGGCCAAGATTACGGCCGATCCATCCAAGGCATGAGTTTTGATGAAGCTTAGGCATGGTTCCAGACGGCTGCCAAGGCCAAGGGAAAAGGCAGTGCCTAAGTGCTGAACTGGGTGGCACGAGGGCCAGAAATGAAAAATCCAAAACAGATTCAGTAAGTTAAATCTGGAGGAGTCATCTGACGAATCCACGGACAGTTCCGGACACTTTACCTACACGTCAGAGGCGACTCCTAGTGAGCGTGGCAGGGACGTCAATCCTGTGCTTAATTCCTCTCCAAAAGAAGAAAAAAATGATGAGATTCAAACCCCAGATATTTACGTCAGAAATGTAAACATGGGAAAAGAAATTCTCATGTCTATCAAAGTTTCTTCTCAGGCTACGCCCCGAGATGTGCAAAAGGTTGAAGCACTCCTGGATAGCGGAGGTAATACTATTTTTATCGATGAAAAATGGGTATGCAAAGCGAAGCTGCCCTTACGTCCTTTACGAAATCCCATTCCCGTGTTCAATGTGGATGGTATGAAGAACTCGGCTGGAAATATTACACACTCCACCGATATCATTATCGACTATCAGGGACACAAAGAACGTGTTACCACAGAAGTCACAGATCTTGGAAAGAATTCCTTGATTCTTGGATATACGTGGTTGAAACGCCACAATCCCGAAATTGATTGGGTAAAAGGATCAGTAAAGTTGATACGTTGCCCAAGACACTGTCACTCCTTGCAAGAAAAACCCGTCTTCCTTTGGATGATCGAGAAACAGGTGTTACGACCTGACCTGCTGGGATAGGGGCGTAATACTGACAACCCCAAAAGGATAAGCAAAGAAGGGAAAAAGGGATAAAGAGGAGCTCGCTGAGGTATTTGGAAGTGCCGCTCTCAAGGCAGCTACTATCTCTTGACTAGGTTGTTCTAGGGCTTACTATGCCTAGCGTATCTCTTCTGTCTTGACTGTCGTCTCGAAATAGGCAAAGGTAAAAGTGGTAGAGCTGGTATCGCTGGCTAAGCGGAGATGATTGCTTACGGCTTCTTAGGTCAAGACCAAGTGAAGGGATAAGACGACTTAGATCGAACTGGAGTGCTACGATACAAGTGTGTCCCTACTTATAGTATGAGTATCGGAGCACAGACCAAGCGGTGCAACCGATACGAAGGGAAAAGGATACTAAATAAGGGAATGTGTGGGTTAAGGGTAAACGGAGATTAAAGATAAGGAAGAATGGAAGTTATGATGTACGATGATGTCAAGATGACATCAGAGGTCTGGAGCAGTCTAGGTATGACATCAGGGGATTACGTAAGAGGTCTAGATGAAGTCTAGATCGTAGGAGGGAATAAGGAAGGGGATTACCAGGATCACGTGGGGAGGATTCCCAGGGTCATGTGATGCATCCGGTACTAAATAGAAAGAAGGACAATCCCACCTCAAAGGGGGATCTAAGAGTTATCCCACCTCTAGGGTTCTACTAAGGTTTTCAAGGGGTTTGAAGGAAAGTAGCGTCAAGATCATAACACTCCCCAAATCCATCCTTTGTTCTTCCTCCGAACCTCCTCCGAATATCTCTGCTCCGAAATCTTAGGTGCGAACCCAAGCTTGGCACACCACATATGGTGAAGCCAAAGCCTTTCCGCTATGAACTCCGGAGTTCCAGAGTTAACCCTTGGAGATCAACACGGTCTTAACAGTATTACAAGCTCACAAAAGTTTGGGTTCCTCAACTTCGTACCATGGCTAACGCCTCTTGCTCACAGTCCCAAGCTTCCCATACCTCGACCCCTAACACCTCCGCTTTGTTGCGAGATGCTGCCCTTAGCGTTTTCGCCAGTTACCGTCAGAATCCCAGTGCTCCTCCGAATCATAGATTCCTAGGGTTCTCTCCACGTCACTCCCCTAGTTCCGTAACTCCGTCACAGTCAAACCCCAGAACTCCGACCCCTGTCCCTCCGTCCGTTCTGCTCCAACCATCCGACCTAGTCCTCGCTCCTCCCGAGCAAGTGACATCCGACCCCAGAGCAAACCCGACAGTTCTGATCATGACTCCGAATCCGATTCTTCCGACTCTGACACCCCCCGAAGCACCCTCGAGGCTCTTGCCTCAGCCATCAGCAAGCTGGCTCGTCCTGCCGCTCGCTCCTCCGTCACCTCCAGCTCCAGAACCAGAGTCCGCCAGCCTGCCCAGTTTGATGGGACTGATTCCCGTCAACTCCGGACTTTCCTCGTTCAATGTGAGTTGAATTTCCAGGACTGGCCTAGGGCCTTCCGATCTGACCGTGCCAAAGTGATCTTTGCACAGTCCTATCTTTCCGGAATGGCCTTGGAATGGTTCGAACCCGACCTCCTCCAGTCTGACAACTCCAAGTCTCGTCCCTTGTGGATGGACGACTACCGTGAGTTCATCCTGGAACTCCGCACTACCTTTGGTCGGCACAACCCCGTCAGAGATACAGAACATGACCTCCAAGACCTTTCCATGGACAGTAGCCAGTGCATCAACTCCTATGTTGTTGCCTTCAATCGCCTGGCTAGCCAAGTCCGAGGTTATGGAGATGGCGCACTCCACTACATCTTCTACCATGGACTCCCGGATCACATCAAGGATGAAATATCCCGTGATGGGAAACGCACCTCCCTTCCCGGAATGCGAACCCTCGCACAGTCCATCGATGCGCGCTACTGGGAACGCAAATCTGAACTTGATAGGCAATCCCATCACCCCTCGTCGCAATCGCCCTCCCCTTCCGTGGAAGATACCTCCGATACATCCTCCGTCCCTGCATCACCTTCCACTTCTCCTTCCGACTCCCCTGTGCACCCCTCCGACCAGCTCCCTGATGAATCCAATGACCATTTCATCAACTCCGATCAACTCCTTGATCAACTCCCCGACTGTTACGCGAGGGCGTAGCAAATTCCAATTGAGCGTGCGTATGACGTCGCACCTCTGTCACCGAGTGTTTCGTACACGAATGGGACTTGTCACAGAAAACCTGCCAAGGCGAGAGCCTATCAATCTCGCGGGCCTAATCTGCGCCGGGGCTCTCGTCGTCGAGCGTGAAAACCTGCCTAGTGGACCTTAGGCCTAATCACCTCTGGTA
>JBBPRI010000585.1:0-10577 GCA_038092955.1 Boletus pseudo-olivaceus
CTGAGACTAGAGCTTACGGATAGAACGTTGTTGTTCGAGTGAAAGATCGATTAGAGCTCAGACTAGCTGAGTCTGAATGTAAATACATACAGAGTGTGAACTACTCTCCTAATGTGGAATGTACTGAGTGATAACGTTCAACACTGTGTATGGTAATACCCTCAGACCTGAGAGAGATACGCCATTGGATAGGGTGTAGGGTTGATCAGTCAGCATGACTGAGCAACGACATCATGAGTCTAGACCAGGGTAGAGGGTCTGATGTCATAGGTCTGGGTCTGTGATGTCATACATCACGTGACTAAAGTCTAGTACGATCTAGAGCGGTGTATCAACACACGTCTAAGACTTGTCTAGGTGCGAAGCACTAAGGTAGTAAAGTGTAAGTATAATAGGGCTTATGTATGTAGATAGGAAATAGTCCGTATGACAGTAGAAACTAAATAGTTTCAATACTCCCCCTCGCTATGAATGAGAAGATGAGGGATAGCAAGATAAAGCGAGAGCGGACTGGTTCTCTACGAAGCGATCACGAGTCAGATTCTTTGTAAAGATATCTGCAGTTTGATCCTTCGTCTGTATATAATACAGGTTGATCCTCCCATTCTGTACGCATTCGCGTATAAAGTGGAAGGGGATTTCTATATGTTTAGTTCACCCTTCCTGAGCAGGATTAGAAGTGAGAAAAATAGCTCCTTGGTTATCGACATAAAGGTCGACAGGGGGTATATTCGGCAAACCCAGTTCACCGAATAGGGACCGTATCCAAGAGAGTTGTTTGGCGACTTCAGTCATGCCAATATACTCTGCTTCTGTAGAGGAGAGAGCAATCTTCCGTTGACGTCTGGAAAGCCAAGAGACTATTCCGTCAGCAAGGAAGACAGCATACCCTGTTGTGGAGCGACGTGTCTCTACGTCTCCACCCTAATCCATGTCACTAAAGGTGAGAAAGCTGTGGTTATCAGCACCTTGATACAACAAGCAGAGATCTTTAGTGGAAGATAGATAGCGAATGATGTACATCACCTTCTGCAAGTGTTCTTCCGAAGGATTGGAAGAGAATTGTGACATCTTGATTATGGAATAGGCGAGGTCGGGTCATGTCCCGAGCATGATGTATAACAGTGATCCAATGACCAACTGATAACGAGAACAGAGAGAAGTGGTTGCTTCGATGGTGGAAGGAGAAGGAATATAGCCAGAAGGGAGTGGCATAGGAGCTGGTTTACAAGACTCCAATTCGAAGCGTTTAACTACCTTGTCAGCGTATGCACACTGATCAAGTCTCAAAGTCCATTTCTTACGGTCTCTGGTAATATGCATTCCGAGATATGTATTCCTTTGCTTCACCAAGGTCGCGTGATTCCCATCGTTTCATGAAGAGCGATTTGATCTCCAGGAGGTATTTCCCATTACTACCCATAAAAAGAGCATCGTCAACATAAATGACAAGAATAATAATATCCTTGCTGTTAAAATGAACATAAACACCGGCATCCGAATGGGTGTGAGCGAATCCCATTTTGAGGAGCGACTGGTGTAAGGCCTTATTCCATTGAAGTGCTGCTTGCTTCAGGCCATAGATTGCCTTTCTAAGGTGACAAACTTTGTTCTCCGAACCTTTCTTAACAAAACCTTCAGGTTGTTCCATATATATCTCTTTGTCAAGATCACTGAATAAAAAGGCGGTCTTGACATCTAGGGCCTCTATATCCCAGTCTTCAAGGGCGGCAAGAGATAACAGTAAGCAAACAGTTTCAAACTGTGCTACTGGTGAAAAGGTTTCTTCAAAGTCTATTCCAAAGACTTGAGTAAATCCTTTAGCGACAAAGCGGGACTTAGAGCGTCCATCACTTTTCTGAATAAATACCCATCTCCGTGTGATAGGTTTTCGATTCCTTGGTAAGTCAACAAGTTCCCAAACATTATGATCCATGAGAGACTTGTACTCCTCTATTGTGGAATTGATCCACTTCTTCTGTTAGTTCTCGGGAAGTTTGAAAATATCCCGGTAGTATTTCGGAACGTCATCCTTCTGCACTGCGGCAGCAAGTAGATGATTAATAAAAGCTCCAGTACATAAAGAACCTAATTCATCAGGATGTTGATCCATTTCAGGATCAGAAGGATTACGCCAATGACTTGGTCCGGTGGTAGGTGCCTGTGGAGGATCTTCCGGAACAGGATCAAGACCAGTTTGAATATCCCGTTCAATTTTGATGGGTGATCTATCTCCATAAGTATTGTCCAGTTGTACATGTGGTACGCAGACCTGGGTAGATCTCCGAAGAGGAAATGAGGGTGAAGGTCTATGGGTGACCTCAGCAGGCGGTTCCAGATCTAAGTCGGGTGATGCCCGACGACGTCCTAAGACTGATGGTGGTTCTTGAACACCAGGTGGAACTGCGGGAGCAGAACCAGAAGAAGGCCCCTTGCGATAAACGTGAGGAGTGCTTGAAGGATTGATCCTATGAGAACGTGACTGACATGATTGTCAAGTTGGAGGAGGACGCTTGTGTCCATCTCCTTTATCAGAGGGGGGATCACGTCTTGGAGGATTGTCTTGTGCTGGAGGTTGCTGTTCTCCAGGCTGGATCGGGGAATCAGGTGGAGGACTTTCAGGTGGAACTTCAACAGATGAGTGACCGTCGTCATCATCCGAATCAGAATTGCTATTTGTTCCTTTAGGAGGAGGTAAAGGATTTAAAGGTTGAGTTTGTCCTAATCGATCTTTTCAACAATTAGGAAAATCAGATTCATCGAATGTGTTACGATATAATATTTTCACTTTATCTTATCTAATCTTATCTCACGTGGTTATCTTATCAGCCACGCGATTATCTTATCCAACTGGACTTAGAACTTTTTCTTCAAACGTCTATGGGAAGTTCCATAGCCTTATCATTTATTCTCATGCACACAGCCTTCTATTCATTTCCGTGCTGTGCTGCTTCTCTTCCATTTGATGCCTCACGCATCACACACTCCTTTAATCTCCGTCTCTCCTATATCTTAAAGTAGTACTTATTCACACGCACTGCTTGGTCTGTGCGCATTCCTGTAAACTATATAAACCTGAATGAACAACCGAGAGCACCAGTCTGGTTCTCTTGGAGTTTGCCCATAAAGCTTCTCTAGTGAAGGACTCAGTAGCTTGATCACCCTTCCTTTCATCCTTCACATCCAGTCCAGGACTTGTGGAGTAACCCTTGGATTTATATCTTTGTGGTTGTTTCAATAAGGATTCGAAGACCGGATAAGCGGGATGGTCTTCGGTAAGGGTAGGGGAAGGAAGAGGAGAAGGGGAAAAGGATAGGGGTCCGTCCAGAATTGTAACAATAATAAGTATATCTTTCTGCTCACTGGTTGTTTGGATGATTGACATGTCTGAAAATGATGCTGAGATGACCACAGAAGAGGATGAAGCAGTAAGAAACAGTTTTTATTGACATTAGAATACTAACACTTGTCATAGACATATGATCCAGCAGATGGATTGCTACATCATTCATATCTGGAAAGCATCAATCTGGTAATTGATCCAGAGTTGAATGCACTATGTTGCAATATCTGTCAGATTGCCTTGCTTCCTCACTTTGTGACAGGTCATTTGGCCAACAAACATGATGGTTTAAAGCTAGATCAGGAGTTCTTTAATGCCCTGGTTAAAGCATTAAATATCCCATCAGACTTGCCTTTACCTTTGGTAACAGGTAAAGGAGTCAAGCCATTCAAGGGATTGAAAATTCTGGAGGGCTTTGCATGTGGTTTGTGCCCTAAAGTATTGGGGCTAGAACGAAACCCGCGGACACATCATCACGAGTCCCATTCTGACGCTCCCATTCCAAAATGTTGGACCCCATGCAAGATGCAGCAGCTAGGAAATGGTGGAATCTTTCAAACACTCTGGTGTGTGTTAGCCGCAGAATCACCAACGCTGGTTGGCCCACGGTCCAACATCATTCAGGACCTACATAAGCAGATCACAAAAAATATGATCAAAGACTCTGCTTCTCGAGATGAATGACTTGTCTCACCCTGGTTGCATACCACACGATGGCACGAGCACACCAGTAGATATGAAGAAAAGAAGTTATGCGATCTGGTGAAACTGCCAAGTTCAGAGGATAAGGATGAGTGCGTGCCAGGTATCAAGACCACAGTACAAGCATACTTTGAAGAAGCATTGGCATTATTGCCATTGATGGATGAGCTAGTATTACGGAAGCTCAACTCACCTGATCCTTTGATTAGGTAAGTGATTAGTGAACATGTACACTAAATTGACACTGAATCATTCAATGAAGTGGTATAAATCATATGCCATTTCATCGCCATCAGGACATCAATACGATGAGCAAGTACGTCCAACCAGTGGTTGCTCTGCTTTGTCTGCTGCTGTGGTTACCCTCTCAAGATCACTATGACATGCCATTACCATCCATGTTGCAAGCACAAGCCACTACATTATGAGATGCATTGATACATGGTTCAAATATTTCCCAAGCAATCCATGGGGTGTTGCATGGGCTCTGGTTGACAAAGTGGAGAAGAACAGAAGAGAACCCACTTTCTTGTCCCACAGAATGACTACTGCCTCTGATCACATTGGATGAAGAAGGTGGACACATAGGGCCACACAGTGTCAGTGGCTATCTAGCGAAATTTCAATACTGCATCCGCTTGACATGTCTAAAAGAGCTGAAGCATATATCCAAGGAGAGGTTGGAGGATGACGACGAGAAGGCTAGTGACGAGCTTCGTCTGTTACAATTCTTGGGGACCCCCTTACCTTTTCCCCCTCTCCTATCCCTTCTCCCACTCTTACAGAGGATCATACTGGCTATCCAGTGTTCGACTCCCTCTTCCCGATGCCCGACCTGTCCAGTACAGCTTGGGCACAGCTACTCGAGGCAGAGCTCTTCTCTGCCATGACATACCCGACTCCTCCCAACTCATCTCCGGTTTGATCCTATGGCTATACTATTTATCTCGACAGACACTGCTTCCAAGGCTATTCTCTCACATAGCCTTAGTGATCCTATTTCCTCCATCCGATATGTTCCGTGTCTGTCCCGAGTTCTTCCATTATTTCCTTTCTTGGCATTTCCTTATTTAGGTTCAGGACACCTGCCCTAAACAACTGTATAGTACTATTTAAGTTAGAGTTCTGCCTCAGCATAACTCTAACCTTGATCTACACAATCCACGGTATAGTCAAGACTCCTTAGGATCCCCTCCCCTAAGTCTTGGACCTCCACTTTCCTACACCCCATCCTCTAGTGGTCAGCCCGCTATAACAACTGTCAGCGCTCTCACCAGAGGTGATTAGACCCGTGGTCCCTGGGTAGGTTTTCACGCTCGACGATGAGAGACCCGGCGCTGGTTAGGCACGCAAGGGGGACAGACCCTTGCCCTGCAGGTTTCCAGTGACAAGTCCTGTAGCATCATTGATACGCACGGTGGACGGAGGTGTGCCGTCATACACACACTCACAACGAGTTTTGCTACGCCCTCGCGTAACAAAAGATCAAGGTTACACTATCGTAATTGGCACTGCCCATTTACGCTCCCCACTTCCCTCCGACTACCCGGTGGTAGTCTCGTACTGTCAACACGCGACGCATAAATATCTCGGACCTTCTCTCGTGCTCCTCTTCTACCGAAGGAGATGAAGAACAACGGTTCTCCGATCCCTCTCATTCCCCAGTCCAAACCTTCTCCACAGTGTCTGAACAACACTCAAGAAGAGTTCCCTCTTCTAGCTCAGGAAGACCCGCACCCGCACCCCCTCCTCACTCCATACTCCCACCTCTTCCCCGCCGCACCACATACGCGAGTCCTCCCTCCCATGAGCCAGAACCAGAACCAGACCCGGACTACCCTATCGGAGACCCAGACACCGACAATGACAGTGACGAAGAAAACATGGGAGAAATCAAAGCAGCATTACCGGAAGACTTCTCAGGCGAACCCACAGATGCATCCAGATGGATGAAGCAAATGCAGGGCTATTTTAGCCTGCACGAGGACAAGTATAACGACAAGGCCAAATGTTTCATATTATTGAACAAAATATCTAAGGGGAGAGGGAAGGCCTTTGCCGAAGGCTGGCTGATGAAAATCATGGATCCTGCTGTTCCACAGGATGCCAAGAACTCCTCAGCCATCAAGGACGCCTTCGACACTACTGTTACGCGAGGGCGTAGCAAAACTCTATTGAGCGTGCATATGACGTCGCACCACTGTCACCGAGTGTATCGAAGACACAAACAGGACTTGTCACGGAAAACCTGCAGGGCAAGGGTCTGTCCCCCTTGCGTGCCTAATCCGCGCCAGATCTCTCATCGTTGAGTGTGGAAACCTACTCGTGGACCACAAGTCTAACCACCTCTGTTGAGAGCGCTGACAGTTGTTGGGTGGGCTGACCACCAGTGGAAGAGTGTAGGGAAAGCAGAGGTCCAAGGCTTAGGGGAGGAGGATCCTAAGGAGCTTTGTCTACACCATAAATTGCGTAGATCAAGGTTAGAGTTACGCTGTAGCAGAACTCTAACTTAAATACTACTGTACAGTTATTTAGGGCAGGTCTACTGAACCTAAATAAGCAAATGCTAAATAAAGGAAACATGGGAAGAATCGGAACAGACACGGAAGAACTCGGATGGAAGGGATCGGAACACTAGGCTGTGTAAGAGAACAGCCGAGGAGGCAGTGTCTGTTAAGTAAATAGGATAGCCGCAGGATCATACTGGAGGGAGTTCGGGTGAAGTCGGATAGGATGAGGCAGAGAAGAGCTCTGCCTCAAGAAGCTCTGCCCAGGCTGTGCTGGACAGATCCGGTGTCGGGAATAAGGATTCGAAGACCGGATAAGTGGGATGGTCTTCGGTGAGGGTAGGGGATGGGATAGGAGACGGGGAAAAGGATAGGGGCCCTCCAAGAATTGTAACATATGTTGCCTGAAGATGCTAAACGGCGTCGTGAGCTGGCTCGTGAACAAGCTGACTCGTCTGGGAAATCTGGACTCAGCAGGCAGCCCTCACTCAACACCCATCTAGTACCCAAGGAGCAAGTCGTCCGTTATTCAGACTCTACCTTGCGGGACGCCGTCATCAAATGGATTATCGAGACCAATCAGGTGAGTGTAACAATATTAACACGCAAACCTACTGACCACATATAACTACTATAGCCTATCTCTGCTGTGGAACATCCCTCATTCCAGAATATGCTGCAGCTTGTCTCCCGCGCCATGAATGGAATCAACATACCCAGTCGCAAGATCGCGCGTCAAGCAATCATTGACCTTTTCCACAAGAATATCCAAAGCCTTCGTCAAACATTTTCGGTGAGTGCTACAAACTACATTACAAGTCTCGCTAATGATATGCTATGTGATAGAGTCAGGTCGTTCGAGGACGTGTCAACCTGACATGCGATGCTTGGCAGGCATCAAATGTTGATGCTTACTTCGCGGTCACTGCATCATGGATTCAAGAAAGCTCACCACATGTATGGACTGTTCAAACTGGGCTTCTCGGCTTTGTCCAAGTCAACCACGCACATGATGGAGTTCGCCTTGAACAAGCCCTCTACAAGGTAGCCAAGTGTGCTGGGGTATCACACAAGGTATGGCGCGATGTAGTATTCATACACGCCACATTAATGTATTCTATTAGATCGGCTATGTAACCTGTGACAACGCGAGCAACAATGATACAATGATGGAGGAGTTTGGGCAGCATATCTCTGTCGAAGTGGGACAGATGTTTGACACAAAAAAATGTCGATTACGGTAAGCCATTCATATCTCAACACGACCAGTCTAACATCTTGCCGTTGCAGTTGCATGGCCCATGTAATCAACCTTGTCACCCAAGCGTTCTTTGGGACCATCAGCACCTCCAAGCACTACGATCCTGCTGCTCCCGAAGCAGAACTGGTCTCTACAAGCGATGTAGATGATCGCGACGTGATTGGTGTCATTTGTGCCATCACTGTCAAGGTAAATGAAACAGATTCTTAAATCTTCTATCTCACACAACGTCTTATAGGCATGATCGTTGGCAAAACGCAAAGAAATGTTCAAAAGTATTCAGACTCGAGACCGCCCATTGCAGCTATTACTTGACATGAAGGTGCGGTGGTCATCCACGTTTGTTATGCTTCGTCGCGTGCTGGACCTGAAGCAGGTAAGAGATCCGGTCTATCTAATGTTCACATGCACTGACAAATCTCAGGACGTGAATACATTTGTAGCACGGCTAGGTTCGCAAGAGCGGGACAGCGAGAAACATCGTAAAATATACGAGCTACAGTTAAACGACACTGAGTGGGAACGTGTCCACCACACCCTGACGCTACTGGCGGTATGTATGATCTACTATGCCTGGTAATAAAGACACTCACTACAGCACTTGAAGTACGCTGAAAACGCCCAACACGCATTCTCAAGCGAGCACAGCCCCACCCTACATACAGCGTTGCCAGCGCTGGAAGCACTTCATAAAGTGTGGTCAGCACGCGCAAGGAGCAAGAAATACAGCAAATTCAGTGATGTGCTTGAGGCTGGACTGAGGAAGATATCAAATTACTACAACCGTACATCAACATCCGACGCATACATCATTGCTATGAGTGAGTATGTGACTGTTAGTCGCTATGTGTCTGATGGACAATTATAGTACTTGACTCAAATCAAAAACTAAACTACATCCGTACGAGTTGGGGTGAAGCGCTCTACACTGACACGATGCGCCATGCCGAAACCATTGTATGTCATTATCAACTAAACACAGTAGGATAAATTATAATTGGGACTAACATACTACAGTACGAGGAACGCTACCGCACCATGTATGGCAACGCTAAGGAGACGCCACAGGTTACGAGCCAGACATGTCCTGTCACATGCCAAAATCTGAAGGTCCAAGCGCTCTTGAACGAACTAATGGATGAAGATGATAGTGATGGCAAAGGTGACCTGGTAACTACAAGTGAGAGCCGGCAATGGGACGACCCTTCCAGGCCATGGCTGCGTGGCTTCCACGAGTACCTTAATACACAAGAAATCCTCGGCAACCTTTCGATTATCCAGTGGTGGGGGATCAATTCCGTGTGATATCCAGTCTGGGGGTCACTTGCATGTGACTTCCTGTTGATCATGTCAAGCTCTGTTTCGTTGGAGCGGGTCTTCTCATCAGCTGGCATTACCATTAGCAAGCGGCGAAACAGTCTCAAGGCTGACGTTGTTGAAGTGCTTCAATTCCATAAGTGCGCATCAAGATCCGGTTTACTATTTCGACAAGACCTGTCGGTGTTGGCAGAGACCACTCAAGAGGGGGTGAAATCAGATGATGGTGAAGACACAGGTGATGAGGATTGGGATGCTTTGGACTCCCCTGTACATAGCTACATAGTGTTTGTGTGATGTCCGGGTAGTTAGTACTATATTCAACGAAGTACAGTGTTACACTTGACAGGCCATGGCCTCAGCCTAAGCCCTGGCTTCTGGGCCAGGCCAGGCCCCGTTTTGCGGCTTTTGAGGGCTCAGAGCCTGGCCTGCGATTTCTGAGGGCCTGAGTCCCCCAAAGCCGGGCCGGCACAGCACTATGAGGTATGTTATCCCCACCCCGCTTGGTCTCTTCGTAGATATCGAAGTATGTTACCCCGACCCTGGTCGGTCCCCTCGTATCCATTGAGGTCGATCACACTCACACTGCTCGGTCCCCTCGTATCCATCGAGGTCAGTCTGACTCACCCCACTTGGGGCCCTTTCGTATCTCTCGATGCCTAGTCTATTGATCCTTTCCAGGGCCTTCCATATCCTACGCATGTATATATCACTCAGGCCCGACCGTGTCTCACGTGTCTCATATATCTCGGGCCTGCCTAGGTATCATCCGTATATGTCGGGTCTTTTGCAAGCAGGCTCACTGTGTGCTACATGCAAATTTGACTGCATTATGTGTTTCATTGACTACGATGAGTGCATGTAACTAGTTTTTTTTGTCTCTTAGAATGCGTTGTGACTGCTAGCAAACAACCCCAGCCGCTCTGATCCTGCGTTACGCGTTACTAGGTTGCTATCATTAGCAACAAAGTGGCCCAAACTGCGTTATGCCCAAAAAATTAGCAACCAATGCCCCGTTACACGTTATTTTTAGCAACGCAACTACCCCAGCATTAAGCGTTATGGTTGCCTCCATACAGAAAGGAACAGTATCAACTACCTGAGATGTGGTCGGAGTAAACACAATAGTCACCATCCCATCACGGAAATGTTTTACAAGCCCTTAACCCACTATAGAATTCGGTCAGGGTAAACCGGTATATTCAAGGACTTCGTAAACATCAACCGAACATCGATAATATCACAGATCGGATGTTACGACCTAAACCAAACAAACAAACAAAGAAAGCGAGAGAGAGGGCGAGAGCCTCTCGATACTACAAACCGAACGAAAGCTCACTCGTTGCTTGATGATTTTGAGGGCGAGAGAACGAGAATTCAAACGTAAGGAATACAATCTACGCTACTAGACTATATACCCTACTAAACGGCTTTAGGGCCGGTTTGG
>JBBPRI010000586.1:0-10572 GCA_038092955.1 Boletus pseudo-olivaceus
TTGGTCTGTGCGCATTCCTGTAAACTATATAAACCTGAATGAACAACCGAGAGCACCAGTCTGGTTCTCTTGGAGTTTGCCCATAAAGCTTCTCTAGTGAAGGACTCAGTAGCTTGATCACCCCTCCTTTCCTCCTTCACACCCAGTCCAGGACTTGTGGAGTAACCCTTGGATTTATATCTTTGTGGTTGTTTCACGACCTAGTGGCAGCCGCCCACTCTTCTCCGGAAGGCGGTCACGGTGGCCATCTCCGCACTGTGGCCCTCCTCTCCAAAGACTATTGGTGGCCCGGCCTCTCAACCTACGTTCGGAAATTCGTTTCCGGGTGCTCCGTCTGTCAGATCTATAAAGTCCAGACTCACCCTACGGTCCCCCCGCTCAATCCGGTTGCCTTTCAGGCATCCAGGCCCTTTCAACACCTGTCCGTGGATTTAATTACAGACCTACCCCCGGTGGGTGAAACAACCCAAAAAGCACTAGGCTATCAGGTTACTATCACTAGTTCCAGGGACTTTAAGAAAGAGGAGGTGAGGGCAGTACTACTGTCTGAAGCTCTTTGGGGGAAACTCCAGGAGAACCAAACTGAGGGTTCCCTGGTCTGCATTGTAGGTTTATATACGTTACAGGAGTGCGCACAGACCATGCTGTGCGTGTACGATAAGTACTACATTAAGATATATTAGGACGGAGATTAAAGGAGCGTGTGATGTGTATTGTGATGCATGAGGCGTCACAATGGAAGAGAAGTAAACGGAAATGAATGTGAGAACGAGATTGGATCTCATGAGAAATGGAAAGAGTTTAGAGCGTCCATGAGGTGCGAAAGAAAGAAAAAGTTACAAGTCCGTTATCTTGATGAGATAGCCACATGGTTGATTAAATAACCACGTGTGATCGAAGGATAAGATAAGATAAGATAAGATAAGATGAAAATTCGTAACAGTGGGGGGGTTTGATGCTGTCATGGTCGTGGTCGACCATGGCCTTACGAAGGGGGTAATTCTCGCCCCTTGCACAAAAACGATCGACGCCGCTGGAATAGCCCGTCTTTTCTTTGAAAACGTCTTCAAACGTTACGGATTGCACGACAAACTGCTCTCCGATCGAGGCCCACAATTCGCCTCCGCCTTCGCTAGGGAATTAGCAAGGCTCCTGCAATACGATGTGGCCCTCTCCACGGCCTACCATCCTCAAACAGATGGAGAAACAGAACGGTACAACCAGGAACTGGAAACGTACCTCCGGATATTCTGCGACGGTCAACCACACAAATGGTTGGACCTTCTACCAATGGCAGAATTCGCGCATAATGCCGCGATACACACGGTCACGGGCAAATCGCCCTTCTCACTGGTCATGGGTTTTGAACCAAGATCATACCCACCCCTCGGTCGCACCTTCCTCCCCGCGCTAGAAAATCGGCTCTCCCACATTGAGGATGCACGTAAAGAAGCTGAAGCAGCGCACAAGATAGCTCAACAACGCATGAAGGAGAGAACCTTCTCTCGCTTCAAACCCTGGAAGGTTGGTGACAAAGTCTGGTTAGACTCTAAAAACCTCAAGTTGCAAACTCCGCACAAATTCGCGGCCCGACGAACCGGTCCTTTCGAGATAACTAAGGTTATCTCCCCGGTAGCATTCCGGCTAAAGCTGCCGAACCAATGGAAAATCCACGACGTCTTTCATGCGTCTCTACTGACGTCATATCGGGAGACTCCGGAACATGGTCCCAATTTCACCCGACCACCACCGGATCTTATCGGGTCAGAAGAAGAATATGAAATCGAGAAGATTATCCATCATCGGGGAATATCGGGAAGAAGGCAGTACCTCGTGCACTGGCGAGGTTACTCCAATGCCGAACGGACTTGGGAACCGGAAGGAAACTTTACAAATGCCGATTCAATTCTAAAGGAGTATAAAAAGAGGGCCGGACTTTGAACGCCTCTTCCTTGAGAACCACCATCGCCAATGTCCTTCCCCATTCCCCTCTCCAACCAGGAACTCCCAAAGCGCCTTTCTCGCCTCCCCCACTATGCCCGCCGACTCTTATACGTTGCAATCTTCTCATCTAAAGAGGCGACGACATCGCTCCTCGCCCACCCCTTCTTCCAGACCAATGATACCCTCGTACGTCTCACCTCAGCCTACCAATCCTCTCCCTTCAGGCCCTTCTCGCCCGGGCCGCTTGGTGCCCGCCAAGTTCCCTTGCCGTCCCAAACTACTCCCAACCTTCCCCGGTGTAGGGAACTAATATTCCCTAGGTTCGTAGGGACTGATTTCCCCCCTTTTCATTATTATCTTGTTTGCCTGTCCTCTTACCTTAGCTTAGTATTATTGTTTTGATTTTATTATTTCTTTCCTTAGTTATATTTAATATTCCCTAGTTAGGATAAGTCCTGGGAATGCCCAGGACTATAAAACTTTTGTATTCCCATTGGGAATAACAGGGAAGCTTTGCCCGTGTGCAGCTCACCCCAGAATCCCTTCGTCATTTGTCTCTGGCCGCCGTTGGCCTTCGTCACTCATTTTTATTCCTTTCATTGTCACTCGTTCACATTCGGACTCGCCGGATTAGTCAGAGTCGCTGTGCATCGTCGCCCAACATCTTCCGACCGACCTGTAACGCAACCCCCTGGGACGAGTCAAACTCGCACCCAATAATTTTTCTTTGGTTTTCTTCTTTGAAAACCATTTGTTTCTTACACCGTGCGCGAGCCTAAGTATGAAGGACGAAAATGTGAGAAAGGGAATAAGAAAAGAACTAATCAAATGAAATAAAACGATTGTGAGCGTCCGACTCGACTTGCTTTCCTCGTTCAGCTTCCGCATCTATTTCTTCGTCGGATTGAAGCAACGCGCGCGGAAATGGCCGGATTTTGAAATGGGTCGAACGGTGCGCTGGTGATAGCGATCGGGATAAGAGCATGACCTAGCGAATTCGATTTGCTGACGAAGTGTCGAGTCGAGTGGTGCTGCGCGTGTGGTAAGGTATTCGTGCGCATCCGTGTTCGTTGGCTGATTGGCAAATCCATCGCGTCGGTATTATCCAATCCGAATCCGGCGATGCTGAGGCGAATCCGGTGCGCGTTCAAGCGCGCTGTCCGTGCGAGTCAAGCGAGTCCGATCCAAATGAATGCTAGCAAGGGCGGGATGGCGATGATAGGGTGATGACGATGAAATGGTAGGGAATGCGATGTGTCGTTAAGGTAACGTGTCCGTGCGCTTCGTCACGCTAAGGTGTCTGTGTGCATTCGTGTCCATCCGATGCGCGCTGTTGTCCGTAGTCCGTAGTCCATATTGTAAGCCTAAGTACGAAGTATGATGAGGAAAAGAAACTTGTAAGAATGAAATGGTGAAATCAAATAAAACGAAACCGGGTGCGAGCATCCGACTCGACTTGTCTTCTTCGTGCGTCTTTCGTCTTCTATTCCTGCGTCGGATCCAAACCGTGTGATGTAGGAAAGACCGGATTAGTAATCGGCGGGAAGGGAAAACATGCACCGTGTCCTGTGTGCGTTCGAAGAACAGATTGCTACATAGATGGCTTGAGGACACGAAGGGTCTGGTGATAATGAATGAAAACGAGTGATATGTGAAATTTGAATGTGCTGGTTGGCGATACTATCAAGATGGCAACTAAGATGAATAGTGAGTTTGTTTTCTTTTTCTTTCGTGACGGTTTGTTGTTTGATGAGTAAGCAGTGGACGCCGGACGAAAACCAGGGTGGAACGGAATCACTGGACAAAACTCAGGGTGAAATGAGTACGTAGTGATTGTCTATCTGTGAACGAGTGGGTCCGAGTATGGAATGGGGTCGAAAATGCTGTAAAGGGTCAGTTGTATGAACGGAAATCGTAACGAGAATGAAACGAAATGCTGAAATGAAATGATAAACTGAGAGTGTCCATACAGGGCTCCTCGGCTCCAAGGGGGACTTTGAATGATGAGCTCCTGGTCATCAAAAGGATGCTGTGGGAAGAGGGTCAGACGGCAAACAGAAAACGATGAAAGGAAATGGGCGAGCAGATTCCTGGATCGAACGGGAATCACTTAGTAATGGCGAGAAAGCGCTGGGAGGGTGGCAATGGACGTGGGAAGGACGATAGTGGCAAGTGTGGTTGAGGTGGAGGTGGACTTGCAGGCGATTGCACTTCAGGCGACCCCTCCAGATAGGCTATTTGTTATGATATACCATATTTTCAAACTTTTTGGACTTAGAACATTTTCGCTTCCAGATCACATGACTTAGCACATGACCGTGGGAAACACACGTGATCAGGTCTAGAACCTATGACGTCATGCCTCATGTATTTAATCTCCGTCGACCCTGACCACAACTTATTAATTACCGCTCATTACCTCCCACATTCACTTCTTTACTATACCTATATACAGTAGTATCTCTCACGCACTGCTTGGTCCATGCGCACTCCTGTATACTATATAAACCCTACCTTAGAACGACTGGATCCCCAGTCTAATCCATTTGTTGTTTGTCCTTTCAAAGGCTAGTGATTAAGGAAGACATCTTTCCCTTCTCCTCCCACTCAGTACGGTTGGAGTCCAGCCAGTGGTTGATCTTGGGCGTGAACGCCTTTGAGGTTATAACACTTGGATTAGACTTGCTTACGCTGCCTGGACCATAGTCTCGCCTCACCTCTATCTCGATTTTATACGCGATCCACAGTGTTAAGTGGGGCTCCAGGACCTTTCCTGTTTTCATTTCTCTTTACCCTCGCTGCCTTTAGAGGATCCCCTAGGAAGGGAACCTTTTGTCTCGTTACGTACTCCCTTCTCAGTCCTCCTCTTTGGGAGTGATTAGTCCGCGCTTGGGTCGTGCCAAGTTTGCGAAGAGTGACGCATCGGGTCCCCACGCCCAGGTGGTTGAGCTAGTTTCGGACGAGTAAGCCAGGGACGCAAACCCTGAGGTAGACGATTACATCAGATATTACAAAAGTCGTTTATGATTAGTAAAGAAGAAAGGCGTAGAAGATTTTTACGTAGAACTTCCCCCCTTAGGAAACAGATTCGAAGGCTCAAAGGAGGAGAGCCCTATCCCGACGAGAACTACACTCGTATCGTGTTGAGATACACGTTTTTGTTGAAGAAACCCTCTCGCTACATCCAGTAGTGTATGTGCAGTTTGGTCATCAGACTCTGCGGACCCCGAAGACGCTGCTACCCGTCTCTCCTCAGAAGATGATACTACCTTCGATCTAAAAAGTACTACCTCCGTTCTCACATCTGTCGCATCCCTCGAGCTTGGTTGAAAGATACTGAGCAGTAAGGATGTCCCGTGTTACCATGGAAGAGTTGGCGGCTCAAATCGCCGAATTAACCCTCGACTCCAAAAACAATATCAATAAGAAGATCTCTGACCCAGGCAACTGGGATGGCAAGAGGTCAGAATTCCGTCTATGGATGGTAAAGATTTCCCTATGGGTTGGGAAACAAAAATGGAAATCCAACAAGCTCCGCACCGCCGCAGTAATGTCTCGCCTAGAAGGCGATGCCAAGGACTACGCTCTCCTCAAATTAGAGGAATACATGGAGCACGAAGGATATAGTACCTTCGACAATGATGGCAACGTCACAGGCCTAAAGGGAGACACAGCCTGGCCAGAATGGAAGGAGCTCAAGGACGATATCAAGGACTATTTCCAGATCGACATCCTCCCCCATGAAAGTCTCAAAAAACTTGAAGACTTGAAGCAAAACGGCAAAGCAGTCGATCTATTTTTCCAAGACTTTAAGAAACTCAAAAACGAGTCAAAGGTGGACCATGAGCACGCCACCCTCCTCTTAAAAAAGAACATCGACTGGCGGATCTATTACCAAGCAAAGATCTCTGGTCGAGAACCCATTGATAACAAATTCATTTGGGACTTTGTCGAAGTATATCGGCAAATCGGCCGAAGCTTTGAAGCTATGGCGGTAGAAAGAGGAAAGGCACCCGCTCGTGAGACTCCACAGCCACAAGGAAAGCCTCGCTATTATTCGCGGCCTTATAGCCAATTTCCCCCTCTGTGTGGACCGCCCCCACCACACTTCACTCCTACTGGCACTCAGCCAGGTCGCGGTGCGCCCATGCAGATTGATGCACAACAAGTGCAAACACCATCTCAGCCGGACACGCGCACCTGCTACAGTTGCCAGAAGCAAGGCCACATTTGGCCAGATTGTACGATGAACCCGAACCGACGGGTACGAAAGCCTCAACAGAGGCAGTATTACCAACAGTACGATCAGAACATGTTCCAATATGGCTACGAACATGTTCCCGCCCCAGTAGCCATCAACAATTACGCGGCTAGGCCTTTGCCGCAAATCCCTCAAGGTCCGTACGCCCACGTGCAGCAGCAGAGCGCTCCGTGGATGCACGATGAGGCTGGAGAAGCCTATTTTAGGGACAAGTTCGAAGCGGAACTCCGGCAAAAGGCCGCCAGATCTTCAAATGTGAACAGTTCGTAGATACGAGGGTCTCTGCGAACTTAGACACTATTACTTCTTTCGGACTTTCTGTTTCTCCTAGTATTCGCGCTAAGAATACGGACTCGGATAACGAGCATTACGACTTAGCGGATTACAATAGTGATTTCCCTGTTTCTACTATTTCTTCTCAGCTGCGAAATATATATCCTTTATCCGAAAGGGCGACTCAATCGAGCGTGGCACCGGATGTAAAACCAAGTGTGCTTAATTCCCTTGTAAGGCAAGTAAAAAATTCTCCTATCTATAAATCCCTCGCAAAAAAGAAATGACAATGCGCGCTCACACAACAAACACCTTGACCTATGGTGGTGAGCTATCAATCAAGACGCATCTGTTACATAAAACAAATGGTACATGGCGTCGAACTGACGTTCTTTCTTTATTGGATTCCGGAGCATCTCACACGTTCATTGACGAACGATATGTAAGAGAAAGAGGTATTGAAACAGAAGATATTCCCATTCCTATTATTGTAAACAATGCAGACGGTTCTCAAGGAGCTGTCAGAAAAATAACCAAACAAGTACATATTGTTATTGCCATAGAAGGACATTACGAAGCGATCGACGCTTACGTTTCGGTGCTTGGCACGCATCATATTATTATCGGATATGACTGGTTATACCGTCACAATCCCGATGTGGACTGGTTCCACAAAAAGATTTCTTTCCCTCGTTGTACTAATTATTGCAGAGTACTTGGAGACGGATACGGGTATCCACCACTACCTTGTGGTAAACATCTCCAACCTACAGTTAGGGTGATTGAAGAAGGACTCAAGGAGAAAGTACCTGAGGTGTACCATGACTTCCTTGATGTCTTCTCTGAGAACGAATCCGAAAGGATGCCGGAACGAAAACCCTGGGATCATGCGATCGATTTGAAATCTGACTTCGTTCCCAAAAAGGGTAGAGTAATTCCTCTCTCAGATGAAGACATGGAACAAGTACGTGTCTTTGTCGACAAAGAACTCAAAAAGGGATACATTCGTCCTTCTAAATCCCCTCAAACTGCACCGGTATTCTTTATTCCCAAGAAGGATGGGAAGAAACGGCTTGTTATGGACTATCGATATTTAAATGAAGGAACGATCAAGAACGCTTATCCGCTTCCCTTGATCTCGACGTTGATTGATCGGCTTAACGGCGCCGATATGTTCACAGCCCTAGATCTTAGATGGGGTTACAACAACGTTAGGATTAAGGAAGGCGATGAGTGGAAAGGGGCTTTCGTTACTCCCATCGGAGCTTATGAACCCACTGTTATGTATTTTGGGATGACTAACTCTCCTCCCACGTTCCAACAGATGATGAACGATATCTATAATGACATGTATGCCGTACTCGTTATTTACATCGACGACTGCATGATCTTTACAAAAGGAAAAACAAAAAAGGAACACGAGGACATTGTAAAAGAAGTATTACGTCGTCTCCGGGAGAACGACCTTCATGTAAAACCTGAGAAGTGTGCATTCTCGAAAGAGAAGGTAGACTTCTTGGGTATGGTTGTGTCTAAAGAGGGAGTTGAGATGCAGGAAAAGAAGGTGTCTGGGGTCATAGATTGGCCAATTCCTACTCGCCTCAAACAGCTCCAAGGCTTCCTCGGATTATGTAATTATTATCGTCATTTCATCGAAGGCTTCGCGGAAATAGCCCGACCCTTGAATGATCTTACCAAGAAAGACGTTCCTTTCACATGGGGTCAGAAGCAACAACAGGTGTTTGATACGCTGAAAACCCAATTCCGAAAGTCACCGCTACTCACTTACCCCGATCGGGACAAGGAAATGCGTGTAGAAACCGACGCTTCTGATATCGCCACTGGAGCCGTCCTATCGGTTCACAGTGAAGACGGTTTGTGGAGGCCTTGTGCCTTTATCTCTCATTCCTTTACTTCTGAAGAAAGGAATTACCCTATTTATGACAAAGAACTGCTTGCAGTTATTAGGGCGCTAACAGAATGGCGTTATTATCTAATAGGTCGTCCTCATTTCAAAATATGGACGGACCACAAAAACCTTGAATACTGGAAGAAGCCTCAAACCTTATCAGGTCGTCAAGCACGCTGGAACATGCTTCTTCAAGAATTCAATCACTCAATGATTTATAAACCGGGTACTAGTAACGGCCGTGCCGATGCTTTATCTTGTCGTCCTGATCACCATGATGCTGTGCAGGATCACAACGCTAACGTCACCGTTCTGCCACCAGAGATATTTATTAACAATGTTTCTCTTTCCTCTACATTTTTCGATTCTCTCATCAATCAGTCCCTTAAAGAGGGAGTAACCGAAATCGGTGATTTCTCGTTTGATTACAATAACAATATTTTCAAAAATAACAAAAACAAAATATTCGTTCCACCTTCTTTACGTATGCAACTCATGGAAATTTGCCATGACTCTCCTGCTGCGGGTCATTCTGGTCATGCCCGTACCACTCATTTACTTACTTGAAAATTCTCTTGGCCTGGTGTCACTAAAGACATAAAAAATTACGTAGATCACTGCCAAGTGTGCGCCCTCACGAAGGGTAAAACAAAAGCACCTGCAGGTAAACTATTACCTCTTCCCATCGCAAAACATCCATGGGAAGATCTTTCTGTAGATTTCATCACGGGTTTACCCGAATCCTCTTCATATACAGCTATTTGTGTTATTGTTGATTGATTCTCCAAAGAAGTCGTTTTCGTACCTACTTATGATACTGTCTCTTCCAAAGATCTGGCATCTATATTTAGAGATAATGTTTGGTGTGTACACGGACTTCCCTCTTTGGTCGTTTCCGACCGAGGACCCCAGTTTGTTTCGGCTTTTACTACAGAGTTATGTAAACTCCTCGGGATTTCCCAGAAAATCTCTACCGCCTATCATCCCCAAACTGACGGCCAGACCGAAAGAGTTAACCGGGATCTGGAACAATATCTCCGAGCTTATTGCGGAAAGAAGCAAGGAGATTGGGCAGAATGGATCAAGATGGCTCAGTTCCATCACAACAACTCTCTCATGACAGCCACGGGCACCTCACCCTTCGCCATCACACGTAATTACAGCCCCCGGATGGGCTTCGAAGGAAACCTCATTGGCTTCGCGGCAGAGACTGGACGTTCCCACGAAGAAGTTCAGGTAGCTTTGGAGGAAACTAGAGAAAGAATGCGGCGAACAGCCGATAAAGTGCGCTCAGACGCACCGGAGTACCAAAAGGGCCAGCAAGTCTGGTTATCCACAGAGAAGCTTAAGCTTCCTTATACGGCGAAGAAACTCACGCAAAAATGGATAGGACCTTACGTCATCACCGACATCCTTCCTAATGTGGTCAAACTTAATCTTCCCAAATCTATCCATATTCACCCCACCGTCAATATCTCTCACATTAAACCATATCGGGAAACCCTTCCTGGACAGAAGGTAGTATGGCCTGACGCGATCGAAGTAGACGAAGATGGATATGAAAACTTCGAAGTGGATTACGTGGCTGGTTCATGAATGAAAAATAGAAAAATCCAATACCTGGTTCACTGGAAGGGTTACGACGAAACAGATCGTACATGGGAACCCCTTGAAAACTTACGTAATGCACCAGACGCAATCAAGGCTTTCCATCAATTGAACCCTTCTGCTCCCAGGAAACTCCGCGGACTATCTTTTGCCAATTTCTCTTCTCTCTTCAAACCCTACGAAAACTTTACCGAAACACATTCTCAAGTGACTCACCTGGAATACGAGTCCTAAAGAGGGAGTAGTGTTATGATATACCATATTTTCAAACTTTTTGGACTTAGAACATTTTCGCTTCCAGATCACGTGACTTAGCACGTGACCGTGGGAAACACACATGATCAGGTCTAGAACCTATGACGTCATGCCTCATGTATTTAATCTCCGTCTGAAACAACCCAAAAAGCACTAGGCTATTAGGTTACTATCACAAGTTCCAGGGACTTTAGAGAAAGGGGTGAGGGCAGTACTACTGTCTGAAGCTCTTTGGGGGAAACTCCAGGAGAACCAAACTGAGGGTTCCCTGGTCTGCATTGCAGGTTTATATACGGTACAGGAGTGCGCACAGACCATGCTG
>JBBPRI010000587.1:0-10570 GCA_038092955.1 Boletus pseudo-olivaceus
TCCGTATTCTCCCGTGTCTGTTCCGATTCCTTCCGAGGTTTCCTTATTTAGTATTCCCTTATTTAGGTTCAGGAAGCCTGCCCTAAATAACTGTATATTAGTATTTAAGTTAGAGTTTCGCTACAGCTAAACTCTAACCTTGATCTACGCAATCCACGGTGTAGTCAAGTTCCTTAGGATCATCCTCCCCTAAGCTCTTGAACCTCCGCTCCCCTACACCCTTCCACTGGTGGTCAGCCCACCCAACAACTATCTGCTCTTACCAGAGGTGATTAGGCCTAAGGTCCACTAGGCAGGTTTTCACGCTCGACGACGAGAGCCCCGGCACAGATTAGGCCCACGAGATTGATAGGCTCTCGCCTTGGCAGGTTTTCTGTGACAAGTCCCGTTCGTGTATGAAACACTCGGTGACAGAGGTGCAACGTCATACGCACGCTCAATTGGAATTTGCTACGCCCTCGCGTAACATCCGGCCTAGGACGAAGACCGGCATGAGACAAAACAGATCGGAAGGAAAGCAATGAAGACGAAGATGAAAGGAAAGGGATCAGACCGACTTTGGAGTCAAAATCCGATGGATAAATTTCTCCCCTTCGAGTACAAGTATTTATAGTCTCGGGTATACCCTTGAGTGCCGTAACTAGTAAGCGAAGGATAGAAATAATATGTGGCTCTTGACAAGTGTCAAGGACCGTTCCGTTATGAACCCTGCGAGAGGAGATACATATTGTAAAGGAGGAATTAAATAGTATGACACATGTCCGATATGTTCAGCACGGCACCGCTTATCCAGAATCCGGCTACTATCGTAATATGAGTCCGTAAGTAGTATGTAAATATCGCAACGGGCATGATAAGGTTAGCGAATGAATGTGTGAGGTCAGTAGCGAATATATCACATAAAGGAGTGGCCCGCTGGTTCCGAACGACCGGAACCGTGTCAGATGATGAGAGGAGAAAGTTGGATACGTACATATTACCTTAGGACCCATTCTGAAGGACACTGGACACGGTGGGGTATTGGTCACAGCTTGGGGACGCTGACCGGAGTATCTGGAAATTGGGCCTTGACAGTCTACGAACGTAGGGAATATATGTTCCCTACAATGTGACTTGTAAGGAATCTCAGGAACACCTTCCCTGTGCATTTATTATGGATTATCACTAGGTGTGACAATCTCTGTAACAGCAAGATTTCGGGTGGCGGAATGTAGCAGCGAACTCGGGAATGGATCCACTGTGATTGAGACTTCAGCTTAGACGCGTATGAAATGCCTTTTCGTTTCAGCACTTCCTCCACAGCATGCTTGTCATTTGGGTCAACGAGAAAAAGAGCAGCACTAAGTGCTTGTGCAAATGGTCGTCGTAAGCCATGGCTGAGTGGGATGTTGAACTGGTGGAATAGATGCCAGATATCGCCCTTGAACCTGCTACGAGTGAGAGACTGGCTCTGGGGTTCATATTGAACGACATCAATGATCATCTGACTGATTGCTGCAAGTGCAGCTGGATCAATACCAGAGTCTGAAATAGTCTGCTCTGCATCCATCTCCAAGTCTGATTTGGAGGGTGCATCAAAATCAGGTTCATGTCTGAGCACAAATGAAGGAGTGTCAAGTGACAGGGGATCAAACCTGGCAGCATCAGCACTACACATATGGAGTATTTCAGATGCTCCAGATCCCAGGGATTCTGACTCGGCTGCGAGAATATTGACAGTGGGGGATGCATTGCCAATGACTGCAGAAGCTGGGTTGGTTTCAAGGTGATTAGCTTGGCAAAGGATGGTGAATGGAGGTTGTCCAAATGCTGAGAGGGGAGTTGGCATGTGGGATGATCGGAGTGTTGGTGAGATTAGATAACCTGGAACAAGAACCTCCTGAACAACCACAATGACATGGGATTTTGTCACATTGATATCCTCAAACTTGGCAGGCCGATCAAGTGCAATGACTTCTTGTGAAATGGGTTGACCATCTGGTGCACGCATGATCACAGGTGTACCAGCAGCTGTCAAAAAGAAAACCTTCTCTGGGAGCTGGATTGAATTGAGGGTGACATAGAGGGTCCACATGGCATAGACCTCAAGCACTGCATGGGCAGAGAACTCTGATGGAAGGTTCATACTTGCCCATACAGGGCTGAGGCATATTGCTGGATCCCTGTCAATCCGATGCCGCAAGATGCTCCGACATAGGGTTGGAAGTCCTACATTTACCTGTAAAGCTGCATGTCAGTCATATGCCATCTTCCCAATCTCCAGTTGGCCAGCAAAAGGAGTCAAGCGAGAGGAGGAAATCAAGTCCTTGTGCAAGCGTTCAAGGTTGGCAGTGATGTTTACACCAACCTTATGATATGAGTTTGATCGTAGAAAGGCAAGCAGAGCATGGGGCAAAGAAAGACCACCATCTTGTATAAAGGCCTTTGTCTGCAAGGAAGGAGCTTGAGATAAGCATCTGACAATAAAGACAGCTCATAGAATGAGACAACCAACCTGAATAAAATAGACAACATTCTCATATGCAACCTGAATAAGAGAAACACAGCCAGTGACACCCTTCAAGATGTCAAATGGCCATTGGAGAGAGAGCCCAATAGCAACAGGGTTTGCATCTGTATGATTATTCATAATCATATTGAAGTGAAAATTGACCTGATGTGTTGATGTCAGCAACACAGAAGTCCAGTTGGAAGGAACAATAAGAGGTGCCATGTCATCACTTGCTGATATAGAAGCAACATTGGCAGAGAGGGAAGGAAAGATGGATAGAAGACAATCCTTGTCAGCTCGGATGTTGTCTGTGAACACCAGCTTTGGTAAACCATGGCCAAAACTTCTGAGAGATGATAGTATAGCTTTGAGGACAGGGGCCCAATCATCCTGGGCTTTTGAGGGGGTGAAGTTCATTGACCATACTTCCCCATATTCATTGACTGTTGTAAACAGAGCATGGAAGGTTGGCACTTCTTCAATCTTGCCAAGATGCTTGATTGCCTATCATTGTCATTAAAAACAGATCAATGCATACAAACACAACATACCTTAAAGCTGTGATCCTATTTGATGATATCAGCAGGCAGTGCAGCAATCAGTTGACGCATTGCAGGGGCAGACTCTTCAATCAACATATCATAGAACTTTGCAAAGTATTTGGCACTTGGGATGAAGCCAGTGTAGCCACTCCGATCGCCAAATGCCCCAAATGGAGTTGTTGTAGTCCAGATGCTAGACAATGTATCACTTCCACTTTGATGGAGCACCATCTCGAGGAATTGACAGTGCAGCTGATCATATCGTCGATAGTGTGATGCCTGGATCATTGTGGTGAACTGCTCTGGCCCAACACCAGCACTAAAGGCCTCGCAAAGGAGTGAGGTAAGCTGTAAAGAGAGCCCGCATCGATAGGTGAGGCGAAATCCAAATTGGTCTCGCAATGGGGGTGGTAATACATTGAGAATGGAAGGACTCCAGCTGAAGAATGTCTTTCGACAGTCCTTGTGACCACACAGATATCGGTAACCCACAAGTACACATTCCGGTCAATATCAACCATGCAGCGAGGGTATGGAGCAAAGCCATGTTTCTGAAGGTAGACGCACGAGCTCTTGACAGGCTGACGACCAGCATTGCAACAGGCTGGACATGGGATTTTGTCAACGAGAGCATGAGGGAGCCATACAAAAAACCGTGGCTGGTGGAAGAGGCTAGCAGACAGCTGAAAGGTGGACTTTGCAGCTAGATACGGGTTGTCCACTCCATCATAGAACGAGTTGTGCTGATAACATTGTGGGAGGCCCGACATGCTTTTCTTCATCTCATCTGTAAGGCGCTCACGCAGGCATCGGTACTCGCCAGCAAGCCATGTTGGCATCGTGGACCGCATCGTGGTGTCTGACCTAGCAGCTGGCAGCTGTGGTAATAAATCCCCTTCACCCGCAAGGTCCTGGGTACCATCAAAACCAGAAGTCTCCTCATCATGATCCTCCTCATCACAGCCATGGGTGAACTCATCCGACACCTCTTCCTCCAAACCTTCCTCATCGTCAAGAACATTGGCTGCATCCAGATCGGAGCCATAAATGTTGGTGAGGTCAGGTCGGTGGAGCAGCGTGGTGAAATGCTCTTGCTCAGTCGTCAAGGGTAGGGATTCACGTTGCATTGCCAGTTCTCGTGCAGGCATGTTAGTAGTTGGGAGGTGCGATGGCACTGGGCCCACCTGAGACAGTGTGCCCAGCAGTTGTGTTGTCCTTCCTTCGGTGTGTGAGGGCACGGATGGCATAGAATCACTCACATGCCCATGTGCAGAGCTGCCAGTGCGTGATTCGGTTGGATCACTCGTGTTGCCCAGGGGATCTGCTGTGTACACGAGATATTAGCGTACTGTAGTTGGGTGACAAAATGAGGGGACCAGCTCACCTGTAGCAACTCTTGGTGTTTCTGAGGTACCTGATGACAACGATCGCGACACGCCAGCAGACGGCGCTGCAGAGAACAGATCTGGGAAGAAGGCGTGAGCATAAATATGTATAGTAGTACACATCAACAGATTGTGCTAACTTACCTTTGTTGACGACATTTCTGGATCAAGCTGGCTCACCATTCTTGCGTGGCCTGCCGACATTTTTCGTTCCAGGTGGGTTCTTGGATCCTTTGGGTCGTCCGCGTCCACGTTTGGGAGGGTCAGACATAGCGTGCACTGTGGAGGTAGTCTGGTAAAATTCATAGAAATTGTGGAGGCAGAGCGGGTTCTCAGGGTCGCATGACTGCAAACCCCCATTTTGGACTTGTTGTGTGCACGTGGACAGGCAGATAACCCAATGTAAACTGTTAAGTCTTATCTAAGTCTTGATAAGTGCTACACCGTTGCTCTCCTTGAACGGTCAGGTATTATCACCCACCGCACCTCTCGTTCGTGATCGATTCTGGTTGACAGGTCCCCCTTGCCTACTCCAACATCAATAGTCACAATTTGCACCTGAAAATGCCCTCGAACGATGCCAACATCATGTGTGAAACGGTTGACCCAGCGGACACTTCATATGGCCGATCAGAGTGTTTTTCGTCATCTGAACGCATTAAACGTGCTTTGGAAATCCTTCGAGGTGGACGAATTTCACTACTCGACTTCCTGATCAAGGTCTTCGATCCAAACGAAACAGAATATGCTGCATACCGAGACCGAATCTACACACTTCCGACAGGCGAGAGGGGTAGCAAGCTGGCAAAACTCCTTGATATCATACATGGGGATAAGCGTGGCTGACAACAACTTTCCAGCTGGATGGAGCCCTATGCGATCAATTTGGTGAACAAGAAGATTTACGATGAGATGGACGCAGTGAAGGTTGCGCTACGACGGACTATTGATTCAATCACTCCGGGGTTCCTCAGGGACTGGAACTTTATCTCGTCGATGGATGATATCGCTAACAAGGTTTGCCCGACACTCTACCATATCCTACAATGTGCTTCGCAGACGGAGTCCGCAAGGGATAACAATAAACTAAAATCAGGCTGAACAGTACGTACTCAGTTACCTTGTTGTTTATTGATTGACATGCTTTTTGTCAAGGTGTGCGCTGTTGTTATCTCACAGCTTGCAAAGCAACGTTCCAATCATAGCCTTTATTTTGCGGCGCTGTTCACACTTTTCGCATGGATCAATGGTGCTTCTCGCCTTACAATTGAAGCCCTATATCGATGTGGTTTAGGGATATCATTCACATCGCTCCTCAGGTTACTGAACAACCTTGCAACACTTTGTATTGAAGATGCAACTCATGCTGCTCTCGACCTCCACATCTTTTGTTATGATAACATCAATATCAGCACCTTGATACATGTCGAACAGCGTGC
Source organism: Boletus pseudo-olivaceus (assembly GCA_038092955.1). Lineage (NCBI taxonomy): Eukaryota > Fungi > Basidiomycota > Agaricomycetes > Boletales > Boletaceae > Boletus > Boletus pseudo-olivaceus. The sequence continues at coordinate 5,858 of JBBPRI010000587.1, forward strand.
CTTAGCTCCAGCAAAAGTACAGTCGGGGACATTTGCGATACTGTATCCAATCCGCAATGCGAACCCAGAACATATGCGACTTTCACCCATGTTACACCGTGCACAACAAGCTTCTGATCTAAATTTCGTGTCCGATATCCGCCTTACTCTTGAGCAAATGCGAATGTTACACCACCAGTTCCGGGTTCATGTCATCGAGATCCTTTTTCAAAATTCAGTGTTTAAAGACTATCAATACAAGTCCGATTTGGTTTTCCAACACATATCCTGTCGAAAGCTCCCAAGCGGCTGGAAGACTAGACAATATCCTCTCCGCACATCAACAATTGATGAAAGCTCGGTGACAGGAAATATTGCCATCATCAATGATGTCTACCTAAACCAACTTGGGATGACTCATGAACAACTCTCCGATCACGCAATACCATCCATCAATGACCAGTCTACGAATGCTTGGATCTGTGGGGCAAAAGTGCTTCAAACTCAAGACCTTAATCCTTTCACTCGACTCAGCTGCATCCAACTTGCGCCTGGTCTCTTTCACCTATTGATGAACCTAATTTGGGCACTTCTCCATGTTCATCGAGGATCAATCAATCAGCCCGGTAGCCTATCGTACTTCTTCACAGTCTTGGATCGAACTCGACTTGGATGTGAACACCCTGATTACCATACACTCCTCACGACACTGATGCATATTCTTCATGGTGTTATCCTCAATGCTTGGAAAGCTGAATGTGGGCACTCCACATTCTCATCATTTCTTTATTCTGACCCAAGTCCTGCACAGCTCATTTGGATTGCTGATCGTGTCCTTCAAAACCACGCAACTCCACTTGTTGAGCCTGAGAAACCCGACATCGCCAATGAAAATCTAAGGATACTAACTCGGGACCTTCTTTATGTCACTGAACTTGTTCATGTGATATCAGATGGGGACTTTGGAAGAGTAGAGGACATGCTAGGACATTTGTGCATGATTTTTTGTGGTGCAGGATCCAACAACTACTGCTCCGAAATTCTGCATTTAATGTTCAACCTCAAGCGAGTTTGGACAGAAGAATTTGCGTATGTAAATATTTATTTAAACACTACTGATTGATTTCTAATAACCTTGATGATTGAAAGGAATGTTGTCCGGGACAACATGCTTGTTAATTTGACTGGCCTTGATGGTCACTTCATGGCAACCGACCTCAATATTGAACATCTTATCAGGTTTCTCAAGGTATTATTTAGTTTTTGCAAACAAAACTGCTAAAATTGGTGCTTTGTTAGCGATTTTATGCTGCAAAAGGTGTCTATGCTGGTTGGGATCACCTTGGAGATATCTCTGCAGCTGTAGATCTCTTGTTTGAGATTCGAAAAAAGGTTGGAAAGGGGATTGAAATTGGCTACCATGGTATCACCCATATTGCTCCTGATGACTCAGCATCCATCCACAAGATTGCTTACAAAGTGGAAGATCTCGCACTCCATCAATATCAGTCAGACAGAGATGAACACAATCAAATCTGCCCCATCATCAATACACTTGCTATAGGAGAGAAGAAGCTTCGGTCATCAACTCTGTCAACATTTCATAAAAAAGTGCGGGGCATGATGGTTGGAGAAGCTTTCGAAGCTGAAGAAGATGAAATTCCACATGCAGACTTTGTTTTTTCAGAAAGTGATGATGATTAATCAGGTTACAGAGTATTGCTACATCTTTGCCTTCTTTCTCAGTGCTGCATTTATTGCTGTTTTTACCCGTGCCTTGTCAAAGTTAGTGATGATAGCGTAGACCTGTGAACCACACTCTTGCCCCCATTCCTCCGTCTCTCCAAGCACATCAACAATGTCTTGAACTGACCATATGTTCCCCGGGTGGGTTTTGCTCAAGAGCTTGAGTCCGTCATCATTGCAGAACCATGTTAGACCCCGCACCACACGGTAAGGATCTTGTGCGTGTGCTTCTTTTCACCACATCATCAGTTCTTGTAATAATGCAGGTCGGTCATCACATGAGCGATAGATGATTCGTTTCCGTTTTGCTGGAGTAATACCTTCCTCGGACTTGATAGTGAGATTGTCTGGCATTCGGTTGAGAAAAAATGTGGAAAGCTGAAAATCGGAGTTAAGGTGACAGTCACAGCCCCAACGGTTGCTATAGGCCATTGCTAGAGGGAGATTAGTAGCCCAAAATATCTGTCAAATGACCCAACCTTCTGATGTCCGGTCATCAAGGTACTTTGAAAGGAAGACATGTCGACATGTCTCGGATTGAGCAAATCGTATGGCAGCACATCCTGTCCGATCTTGCTTTGATGAGTTTTTTACCACTGTGCCAGCAAATGGTCGGCCCGGGTCATTGGAACCAGCATCGTCAACAGCCAGCTGGAGAACCCATGGCTCGACAAGCTCCAAGAAAAGGCCTTGGGTCTTGAGATCACGGGCAGCTCGACCCGCATGCTGTATCATCTCTGATGTGTTCTTACATATCCCGTACTGAATGACTACTTGGACATCTCGAATATCGAGTCCCTATGAAGAATAAGCATTAGTTCCCAACATATTTTGACTTACTGTTGAGGCCCCTGCTGTTGCATGAAGGATGCAGCACTTTCCATCAGGGGATGCAAAGCCGTCGAAGATTTGTTGGAGATACTCAATGGACATATCGCTGTGGTAGTGCTTGACGATACCTTGATTACGTAGGTGAGGTGGTAGGCGAGCATCAATGTAGCGTGCTGCATCAGTTGCTTCCTTCTTGCAGTCGTGGAATATCAATGTTTTTGGAATCACCATCAGCGGGTGGAGCAAAGTTGGAAGAAGAAAATTGAGATTATGAAAGTCAACTGGGCTTCTTATCAATGGTGCGTAGGTTATATTTGTACAATTTGTAGAACACTGGATATGAAGACAGTTCGGGGACATGCTGAGCTCCTGCTTGACGGCCACGAGAATGTGTGGGGGGAAAGTGGCGGATAGTGCTTGAATTGGTGTCCCTCTTGCTAAGAGAGAGAAGACGGAGTTCTCCAAGTCGACCATAAGCTGGGCGGAATGTGGCCTCACCATGGTGGGGCAATCCAGCAGTGAAAATGTTGTGGGCCTCATCCACATGAATGCGGCGGATTTTACTTGCAAAAGCACGATCCTTATGGATGAGAGAGGCCAATTGAGGGAGGTGGCCATTGAACATGCCCAGTTGTTCTGGCGAAACAATAAGGTGCTGGTATTGACCGGACTTGATCGACTGACGATGTCGACATCAATTAAATTTAAAGCAATACAACTTCAAAAAAAGTACACTACCTGCCACAGCGCGGAATCACTCGGTGTGTCCTCATTAATTGCGATCATGCTGATACCATATTTTCGAGACTCTATAACCTGCAAACACAAAGTGTGTAGTTAAGGTTTGTGTAAGCTGTATCATACGCATACCTGGGTTGTTTGTAACCGCTTCAAGGGCAATATCGTAAGTGAAATGGTTCCCAAACGGAGCAGAAGTGGGATCAAGAGACAGAGTGTCTTGCCACACCCTGTCCCGGCCGTGATGATGGTATCTTGTCCGTTAAGAATAGTGAGAGAAGCTTGGAGTTGGAAAATGTGCAGCACAATTGTTGACGAGCTAAGAATATAAATAAGTATGCATGCACGAAGTGCGTCCGTCTTGTCCTGGTTCGAGAGTGTTGATACGTATTCTAGAGGGATTTTGTCATGTAGGATATTGTGAGCAACATCGTAAAGAGTGTCGAGTGATAAATTAAAGAGAGCAGTTAGAACGAGGTACAGCATGTGAAGGGAATAATTTAAGAGTGTTGTGTCGTCGTGTGAAAAGTGATCGATCAACGACAATGAGATACGCACTGAATTTCACTTTATTTTCACGATAATAAAAACTGGGTTTCAAAACAATTTACAGATGCAAAACTCGCGTTTTCCCATTGGCTCCAGCTCACATGACCCTGAGAACCCACTCTGCCTCCAAAATTTCTATGAATTTTACCAGACTGTCTATCGACGGCTTGCCTCATAGATCAGTCTGGTCACCAGACTACTGTGGAGGGTGCAGGGCTAAAAATAAAATTAGCTTCTTTTTGACCTGGAAACAAGTCCTTACTCTGATTACTGGGTTCAAGTCCGTGTGAGTACAACGGTTTCCAGATGGCGTTGACAACGTTGGAAGCGTTGAAACTGGCGGTGGCAGGGGAGCAAGAGCGACAGAGCAACTCAAGGCTGTGGAAACTACCTACCATACAAGGTAAGTCCCATAAGTCCCATTGAAAGTCCGATAAGTCTTAACACCCGTACAGGTATAGACGGACTGCCGGTTAAGCCGCCAGTATTTGGTCTATGTTACATGTCGGGTCACCTGACCTACCCACAAAACGAGCCTAATTAGGCTCCTCGGCTACGTGTGTCCTTCAGCCTAGTTAGGCTCTCTTCCAGTAAATTGCTGACACCGGGAATAAACCTGTGCCTAAATACACATACTTAGAAACCGAGGGACTACCCCTCTCCTCGCTGTTACAATTCTGGACGGGCCCCTATCCTTTTCCCCCTCTCCTCTTCCCTCACCCACCCTCACCGAAGACCATCCTGCCTATCCGGTCTTCGAGTCACTATTCCCAACGCCGGAGCTGTCCAGCACTGCCTGGGCAGAGCTTCTCGAGGCAGAGCTCTTCTCTGCCTCATCATACCCGACTCCACCCGACTCCAGTCCGGTTT
>JBBPRI010000588.1:0-10558 GCA_038092955.1 Boletus pseudo-olivaceus
ACCCTTCGTCCCATAATTCTAAGCTCTTCTACTCGAGTCTTCCGCTCTAAGCTTTCAACGTTCAGGCTTAGTAGCCTTCAGCATCCTCAACTCCTCAAATCGATTACTCTCTCGTCATCTCGTTACCAAACTCAGTGAGTACTCCCACTGAGGCTCTTAACTCCCTGCTTGCCCCTTGGCTGCGCCCCAGAGAGAATCTACCGTCTCTTTACTCATGTCAAATCCACATCAGACCACTTACAAACTATCAATGGGAGAGCAGCAGGAGGCATGGTGATCAGCAACATTCTCATGTCAAATCCACATCAGACCACTTACTCCCTATCAATGGGAGAGCAGCAAGGGGCATGGTGATCAGCAGCATTCTCATGTCAAGTCCACATCAGATCACTTACTGGCTATCAATGGGAGAGCAGCAGGAGGCATGGTGATCAGCAGCATTCTCATGTCAAATCTACACCAGACCACTTACTGCCTATCAATGGGAGAGCAGCAGGAGGCATGGTAATCAGTAGCATTCTCATGTCAAATCCATATCAAACCACTTACAAACTATCAATGAGAGAGCAGCAGGAGGCATGGTGATCAGCAGCATTCTCATGTCAAATCCACATCAGACCACTTACAAACTATCAATAGAGCAGCAGGAGGAATGGTGATCAGCAGCATTCTCATGTCAAATCCACATCAGACCACTTACTCCCTATCAATGGGAGAGCAGCAGGAGGCATGGTGATCAGCAGCATTCTCATGTCAAGTCCACATCAGACCACTTACTCCCTATCAATGGGAGAGCAGCAGGAGACATGGTGATCAGCAGCATTCTCATGTCAAATCCACATCAGACCACTTACTGGCTATCAATGGCAATGGGAGAGCAGCAGGAGGCATGGTGATTAGCAGCATTCTCATGTCAAATCCATATCAGACCACTTACTCCCTATCAATGGGAGAGCAGTAGGAGGCAGACTCATTAGCACAGTTCTCACTTTATGTTTCATAAAGAACACTTACAAACTATTAATGGGATGCACAGCAAATAGTCAATCAACATATAGCTTCAAAATGCACAACTGATCACCTACAAACTATCATTGAAATAGCAGTTGTTGAGATAAACAGAGTTATCAATGCTGTAAAATTATGATTTTCATTCAGATCCCACTTACTTTCTTGATGGATACAGGAATAGATATGAAACCCTTAGTGGCATATTTCAGGTGTGATCTGTTCACTTACTCCCTACCATGTTATATAACACAAACATCAGTGTATTAGCTGCACTCCCTCTCACTACAGTTCAGATCACTTACTGCCTGATGTTACAAAATCCCAATAGGCATGAAACCCATCACTAATATGCTGATTTACATGTAATCATGCATGACTTACTCCCTTTGAATTCAAAATAATGAACAGGAAATCATCAATAACACACTTCTTCAATTGCTCACCTTCTATTAATGCAACAGTGGATGTTAAATGAATGTTTTTGTTTTGATGCACCACTTACATGCTATTAACATGTGAATTTATCAAACTCCCATGCATGATATGTCACATACTGTCTTCATGGACAGAATAAAACAAACAATCAGTAAGCTGCTCTTTTGCAATTTCATGTCAAGATAATTACCTAACATTCAAGCACATGGTCATTTTTTATCTTGGGTAAAATTTCGAATGACTCAAAATCTTACCTGTGTGTGTGGAAACCAACTTGCCAATGCCTCATTCAGGTCAAGATTTTTGTCCCATTCAGCCCTGTATTCAACATAAGGCACCAAGACACTTTATGGTATCAATATATGTACATGGTTCCTACATTCAAAAACTGTTCACTCACTATTTGACTGCATACTCAATGCATAGCAGAATATTCTTTTCCTGTGCTGTAATCAGCAACATTTGCAATGATGCATCATCCAATGCGGCTGCAGTCTGTTCCAACAATATGTTACATCCTGTGTCAGATGTATCCATCTCTGATAATATAATTAATAGAATAAAATAGTGATGAGAGCATATAGATACAAACTTTCCAGTTTCACATATGCCTGTGGAGGAAATACCATATTGCACAGATTCCCCCATACATTGTGCTTAGCAAAAACCTCTTCAGCATGTTTCCTCTGCCTCACAAGTTGGACTTCTGGAGGCAGTGCTAGGTCTTCAGGCTGGAATGCCTGTATCACAAGTGCATCCCATTTGGTGAAGAGCACCACCACTGGGACTAGTACCCAAATCAATGAGCTCAGAAAGCATTATGAAGAAGAATTCATCACCTTTTTTGGTGTCACATTCAGAAAAAAACCTTTCCTCTGCAACACTAACAGCACGATGGTGTTGGTCCATTGAAATGCAGTACCTGCTTATATTAAACTTGCCAGAACCAAGCACAATTATTATGCCCACTCACCATATGGCATGGATCCGCTGCTTGAGGAAAGTTGTGTTTGCACGCTCTGCGATAAAGTTCTTCGTCCTCTCAAACTCATCCTCACGACCAGCCTCAAAACTAGCAGAGTCGTGAAAAACCAATTTCTGATTGCTTTTGAATACCATCTCATCATTGACATCGTGGATTCCACACTGTGGAAGGCAAGATGGCTAAGATACTACAATGACACTGATGTAGGTATGACACTCACTTCCCTGGACCCCTCGAGCGCAAAATCAACCTGATCTCACGTTGACAGCATTAGCATGCAACATATCCCAGCTTGGTCAACCGCACCTTTTCCCCTTGATCATTGTACACCTCCGGATCCTCCGTCGAGTTGCATATTCTCTGAAGGATGGTCGTCTTGCCGGCATTCGCCCTGCCTATGACGAGAATCCTAAATCGTCCGAATTTCTTCATAAGGTCCGGGTCAACGTGCTGCATGAAGCTGGCAACACCCGAAGCTTTCGTCTGCAAGTTGGCAGCACTCGGGTTGTCAGAGTGTGACTCAAAAGAGACAGAGTCCATGACTTACCTGTTCCTCGGGCATATGTGAAGCTGTTTGCTGTGTCTCGAGAGCGACAGTATCGGTGTCTTTCGCTTGAGTTGGGACAATGTTCGAGTCGCTGGGGACTGCGCTGGGTTGCATGTTAGGTACGTCGGAATGGAGACGAGTCTCTACTGGCGATGCGGGATCGGAGGCGTCTGATGTGTTTCTTGAAGGTGGCCTTTATTGCGGGAGGGGTTAAGAAAGCTGAAAGATGGGTGAAGCGCGACTGATAGCTTGGGGGGTGGCAGATCCGAACAACGGCGACAGGAAGATGCTGCGCCACTGCGGGGAGTGCCGCGTATTATCTATTTGGGTAAAGATGCACCCACGGCAAACCCTTGGGCGGTCACTTCCAGAAGGGGTAGCCTTTGGCTCTTTCATCTTCCCAGGGAGAGCTCGTCGTAGCGGTCAAGTCGGGCAGAGCGCATGTATATGTACATCATGTAAATACATGGGTAACATTCAAACCAAACACGTCATCATGGTATTGACCGAGGAGGCATCAACGAAATTACCTATCGCAGTGGAGAGAAACAAGTGCGCGAATGTGCAGCCTGCATCTGCATCTGTCCCTTTTCCATTTGGCTTTTTTGCCCGTGTGTTCTTGTCATGTTGTCGGATAATGACACGCCATGATCCGCTCAACGTCCATCAGCGACGCTTTGATGCTCTCAACGATGCAGTTGATCAGGGGTTGGTAGTCGCCTTCCCAGGCCTGCTTCGAGGCAAGAGAGGCACGCGGTGATGAGGACGTGTATCAATAGTGTCCCCACCGTTAAAACGATTCACACTTACCGTGTTCATACTCTCATAATACGCGCCTCGCCACACGGGCACGATACACACTGGCGGGAAGCCATGGCGCACGAAGGGAATGGATGATAGCAACCTAGCCATCCGTCCATTTCCGTCCTGGCGTATGAGCGATGGGAAATGAAACGATAGGATGCCGCAGAGAATAACCAGACGCTCACGTCAAAATGATGACAACACGTAAAGGTGACGTGGATCCACGCCGCCGTCGCAAAAGAATTGCGCCATTGCGCAGTGTATTGCTGAATACACCCATGGGCATGTCAAACAAACGAAGAAAGAAAAACAAAGGCGACACTACCCTTCCCATATTACAAATGTAATACAACTCCTGGTCTGCCAAATCGACAGGACAAAACGCGAGGTTGTATTGGTGGCTCCGTACCACGGCCGACCTTTGGGTGGCTTGCCGCGTAAGGCCCGCATTGACATAGTGCAATACGCCGGTGCACCCGCCGCCGTCGACGATCTGGATCTTGGAGGAGCGCATAAGCTTACTGTGTATCGTTTTGATGTTCTCCGTCATCAGTTGCTCGACGTACTGGTAAGTTGCAGGACTGATGTATATGTCTGGAGTCGGGTTCGGTTTCCGTTTCACAATGTTGGGTGAGCAGACATGGGTGGGTGTATCAGTCAGCAGTCATTTAGAGGGGATAATGACAGGGTACATGCCTCACTGAGATCGAGAAAAGTCTTCACGAGTACATCTGAACTCTTCACTTCGCTCCCGAGTGCGGACCAGAGGAGAGAAGGGATAAATACATATCGCGTTAATGCCTCAACGGACTACGCGCAAAGTGTCACTCATGGTTCCCGAGAAATGACGGATGCGAGCAATGACATACCTCCCCCGTGAGCTCACAGGCCTGGTCGAGATGGATGGCCTGCAGCCAGTTATAGTTTAGCAACCGTCTCTGGTACCTAGACGTCCGCCAGATATTGAGAATATCGGGTGCACATGCGGGAAGTATTGGCCGCGAGAATGGATTGGCGAACGCGCGGGCGTGTTTCCAGGGCTGGAAGGACTGCAGGCTGTCACTTTTGAGCGCTGGGTAGAAACATAAAAGGACGGGGTGCATAGGACTTGCAAGAGAAGGACAGGATGGCCAGCGTGCGATCTGTGGAATGGCCTAGACCTTGTGCGAACGCTCACCCTGTCTTTCTGTATCCCCCTGAGCTTGCCTCCGCAGCTTGGAGACAAACTCGGCAAACGGTACGTTCTGCGGACGTGCATCGATCGAGCGAAGTACCTATCGAGCGAACATACAGCCGTCAAAACAACACGTCACATATCCAGCCCACCTGCGCCACGCACCACGCACCTCGTTATACAGCTCCGCTGAGCGCGGTACCGAGTGAACCCCGAGCAGCACGAACGTCTGCGACTCTGATCTGAAAGAATGGGACTGGGAACTTGGTGAGATAGTAGTCCTCCCAGGCGAGCTCAAGCTCGCGGAGACGTCGCCCGACGTCAGAAGGGTCCGATGCATTGTGTAAATGGGTAATGGGGTGGCAGAGGGCTTGAACATCTTCCTGTGGCACGATCTCAGGGAGGGTCTGTCCTGTGAGAAGTAGGTGGAGGTCAACAGAGGTAGTCTACATGTAGAGGACAACGTCGATGGGTGATCGAGATTAAGGCGAAGACAGGGGAGAAGACGTCAAACTACGTACGACAAGTTCAGGCACCGAGGTGTAGGCCCAGCCCGGGAGATGCACTGGGGCGAACTGGGAACAGTGGAAGGATACGCGGAAATCTGATCCATGTCGATCATTGTTGGCCCAACGACGGGTGTGGTGGCGTCGAGAGGTGGTGAGCGGACGCGCGAGGTGATCACAAGCGCCAATGATTAAAAAACGGCGGACCAGCACCAAATTGAAAGCAGCACGATAGAGGATTGAAGCTTGCGCGGGACAGTACCGCAGATCCAAGCTCAGTTGCTGATAGCAACAAGGGAAGAAACGGGATCAGGACAGAGCATAAGTACCTGAGCGGGTAGAAGGAGGATAAATAGACGTGGGAAACTGAGTAGCCAAAGGACCCTGTTGCCGGCCAAGTTTTTTCTCGCTAAAAGAGCTGGTCGCGCGAGCGGAACGACACCGACGACGACGAGAGTGGCGACGTTGAACCCGGATGATACCTCGAAACTCTACTCGCAGGCTGGAGACGACTTTGGTGTCGTACTCCCGGCAACGTCTTCCACGACCAGCTCGACTCTACTCGACCCCGTCAAAGAAGGTCGATGCCCCCGCTGCTGCATTCGCCCAGCTTCAGGCCCCCCACTCGGACGCTTTTCGCTTTACAACACAGAAGGAACCGTTGACAGAGGAGGGCATGTCATTTGTCAACGACATGCGCGGATTCTTGCACCGTCGGATTCCTTACACCATTCTACCCACCCCCCTCCCCGATCAGTCCAATTCTACCGCGCTCAGCACCTATTTTTTCCCGGACTCACCGACCCAGGATCAGCTGGCGGTCATGGGCGCGTGTTTACACAATCTCTACGACGTGCCTCGCGCAAAACAAATTTTTGAGCGACTACGAAAATCTACCTCAGCTGAATCCCTCCTGGAGACACGGATATACAACTCTTTCTTGGCGGCCTATATCGAAATGGCATCTATAAGAGAGCCAAACGATAGAGCTCTGTGGGTTGAGGACGCATGGTCGTTGTATGAAGCCATGGAAGGCGGGTCGGAAAATACCCACCCGACTGCGCAGACCTATGCAATTATGCTTCTTGCTCGGTTACGGTAAGGGTACGATTGTGTAACATGACCACGTTCTCACCACTGCCTGCAGACTCAGTTCCGATCCTAATGATTCGACTTCAGCACCAAGTCCAGGGAAGCTGCTCAGTAGGCTCACCTCTCGTGGAATATCCATTCAAGACGTCATATCCGATCAAGTCTTCACCTCGTCTGAAGAAGCTGCAGAAGCCATCCGGTTGCTGTCCAAAGCAGCAATAGAGATGAACATGTCTCAAGTCATAGCAGAACTAGGACGGGTGGAAGCCATAGGGACTGGCCATTTGGATCCATTGATTGACGTACCAGAGGTGATGCCAGTCAAGAAACTCGCGGTCAGTCGGTAACTCGATACCAGTAACTTCCCTTGTGATTGATCCTGTCACAGGACGCGTCCCAAGAGATTGTTGATGAAAATGGCAACGTTATTCGCTCAGCACCGGTCGAAGAGATCCCATTCAATTTGGACAACCTACGCAAGCATCTAGCACAAGTCACCCTTGCTCGTCGCGTTCTTCCCGCAGATGTCACGGCCCGTCAACAATTACTTGAAGCGTCTGTCTATGATGTCGCCGTGGAGAGACTCAAGCACGAGGCCAAAATCTTTGATGGGATAGGTTTGGGTCATGTGGATGTCGGTCTTCGACGTGCAGACCTTCAAAGATGGATGTGGGATTGGCACCAGAAGCTCCGTGTCCGCCTGGAAACCGAGATTGCAGACATCATTGCTGCTGAGGCTAAGCAAACTCGAGGTTTGTGCTGACTTGTGGTGGCGAAAAGCAGTCAAAGCTAACACACCATTCAGGGGACAAGTCCACTCGCCTGGGTCCATTCATGTCGCTCGTGAAGCCTGAAACACTCTCGCTCATCACCATCCTCGAAGTGATGCGACTAAATAGCACCGGTGGTATCTCCGACGGTATGAAATTAGCTCGCGCCCTCCTCACAGTTGGGCGCGCAGTCGAAAACGAGTACAAGGCTCAGATGTGCAAGCGGAACAACATCGCAGTACCCTCGTTGCATCGCGTCGGTGATCACAGTTTCTTCACGGGCCTTGGCTACAGGGATTTGCATGCACGACGGGTCACAGCGGCCAAGTATATCCAGGATAACGAGGAATGGACGACAGAGTGGACACAGTTGTTGCGTGTGCGTGTGGGAAGTATCCTTGTTGACTGTTTGATGGACGTTGCCACCGTCGAACGTACGGCACTTGACAAACGGACCGGTGAGGAACTGTAGGTGTAGCTTTTGTCTCTCGTTTCCTTTGGGGGTTAATCGTGTACGTAGGAAGGAGAGGCAGCCCGCGTTTTACCATGCATACGAATACGTTCGTGGTCAAAAACTGGGCGTCATCCGATTGAATCCTGTTGTCGCCGACCGACTTGCCAAGGACCCTTTGCGCGAAACACTTCATCCCCGCCATCTTCCTATGCTTGTCAAGCCCAAGCCCTGGCTCGCTACCGACCAGGGTGGGTACATTTATAACAAGAGTGGGTATCTTTCTCGTTCTACAAGGCAGGTCCGCTGACGAGACGATTCAGCTTCAGCCATGCGTTTCAAGGATTGTCAGGAACAACAAAGCTACCTCCACCACGCCTCATCTTTGGGCAACCTCGAACTCGTGTACGCTGGTCTGGATGTCTTGGGCAGTACGCCTTGGCAGATCAACCGGAAGATCTTTGATATCGTTCTCCAAGTTTGGAATTCCGGGGAACGGCTCTGCAAGATTCCTCCTGCAGCATACGACAAGTCCGAGCCCGAGAAACCGGAGAACTACGACACAGACGTGCAGGCGAAATCTATATACAGCCAACGCCTCAAGAGTTATGTCCAGGATAAGGCAAACAACCATTCGGAGCGCTGCAGCGTCAATTACAAGATTGAGATTTCCCGTGCTGTGAGTCTCTTGCATGCATACCGAACCACTGTACTGATCAAACATTAGTTCTTGGGAGACACATTCTACCTACCGCACAATCTTGATTTCCGTGGACGAGCGTATCCCATCCCCCCTCATTTGAGCCACATTGGTGATGACCTGGCCCGTGGCCTTTTGATGTTCGCGGAAGCAAAACCCCTCGGTGAACGTGGTCTGCGCTGGCTCAAGATTCATCTTGCCAACCTGTACGGGTTCGACAAGGGTAATTTCGACGAACGCGCGGCATTTATGACGAACCACCTTGATGATATATATGATAGTGCCGAGAATCCTTTGGAGGTGCGTCGATGTCTGCGTCCCAGCTACTTTTTCTGATTTTGTGGACAGGGTCGGCGCTGGTGGACCAAGGCAGATGATCCATGGCAATGTCTTGCTACCTGCATGGAGCTCCGCGCGGCACTAGAATCGGAAGATCCTCATGCATACATGTCAACGCTTCCCGTCCACCAGGACGGCACGTGTAATGGTCTACAACACTACGCAGCCCTTGGAGGTGATGGCAAGGGTGCTATACAGGTCAACTTGGCAGTCACCGACCGACCGTCGGACGTGTACACCTATGTTGCCAACATGGTCGAAAAGACCATACAGAGAGACGCTGACAATGGCGAGAAGATTGCACAACTCCTCTTGGGTAAAATCTCTCGCAAAGTGGTCAAGCAAACGGTGTGTGCCCTGCGTTCTTCATTGCTCGAAATGTTGAATATTGATCGTTGGTCTTTTGCTGAAGGTCATGACGACTGTGTACGGCGTTACTTATATCGGGGCTCGCGACCAGATCGAGAAGCAGCTGAAAGACAGGGGAGACATACCTGAAGAACATTGTTGGGTAGCTTCTGCCTACCTTGCAAAGAATGTCCTCCACTGCATCGGTGACCTCTTCTCAGGTGCCAAAGCCATCCAAAACTGGCTCAACCTCTGCGCCAAACTCATTACCAAAGGTGTTCCCAAAGATCGTCTACCCGAGATCCTCAAACCCCAACGCGCCAATGCCAAGGCAGATACGGTGGAGGCCCGCATACGGAAGGAACAGATGGCGACGGTGGTGTGGACGACACCATTGGGATTACCGATCGTGCAGCCGTATCGCAAGGCGAAGCGCAAGCAGATCATGACGTCCTTGCAGACCGTTTACATCTCGGATCCTGCCGCACCCGCTACTGTCAATGGCATCAAGCAGGCTTCTGCATTCCCACCCAACTTTATTCACTCTCTGGACGCCACGCATATGATGTTGACCGCGTTGGAATGCAGGGTGAGCGTCTTGTTGGATGTCGTGGATGACAGGCGACTGATGGGCATCCAAAGACTCAAGGCATCACCTTTGCATCTGTGCACGATTCTTACTGGACGCATGCGTCCAGCATTGACCAGATGTCCGAAGTCATCCGAGATACGTTCATCGCCCTTCACTCTTCCGACATACTTCGTAGGCTCGAAGCCGAGGTGAGCGTGTCCCAATACCTACTCCTTCCATGTTCTCCAAGGTACTCAACCCCAACACCCAACCCACCACGTACATGACAGTTCCGCGAGCGCTATGCAAACCATTTTGTACCCCTGTCGGCAATTCGCAAGGAAAGGACCCTAAAGACCCTCTTGAACGCGGGTTGTCGGATTTCAGCGTCCAAGGACGTGGCTGCGGAACTCAAGCAAGAGAACGAAACGGTTGGTAACTTGCTCGACGTCACGGACGCCGAGGCTAGCTCGATCTCGACCATTACCATGGACGACGACGACGACGTTACTCCTGTTACGACTGAGGAACCTGTAGCACCCGCCAAGCGTCCTCGAGGTCGTCCACGGGGTTCGAGCCAGAAATGCATTCAAGTGGAACAGGACGAGGAGAGCGAAGAAGGGGACGAAGACGTGCCCGCGGCGTTCAAGAACAAGTTTATCAAACTCTCGCACTTGATTCCGCCACATCCAGAAAAGGGCACGTTTGACGTGGAGACGATCCGAAAGTCGGTGTACTTCTTTTCGTAGGAGCTTACCCCCCCCCCCCCCGGCGGGGGGGTGGGGGGGGGGGCCGGCCCGCGGGGGGGTGGGGGTTTGGTGGGTT
>JBBPRI010000589.1:0-10507 GCA_038092955.1 Boletus pseudo-olivaceus
GTAGTAGATGCTATGAATACAATCACACTGTACTAAGCTTTACAATAACCACAGCCTCTGAGTCAAAATATAGTAGAAATTTGCATCAGCCTATTACTTCCACCTCTGAGCTCCCATCAGACATTATCATTTCATCTGCCTCCATCTCCTCTTGATCTGGATCCGAAACAGTGAGATCAATTATATTTCGACCCATGTCTGGGTCGAGCAAAAATGTGGTGACCTCTGCCCACTTGTGGACACAGCAGCCTACATCAAATGCTGGGATTTCCTACCAAACAAGGGTTGACACACTATCCATGGTCATTGAAGTATGGGAATACCTCACCTCAGTACACCCTTCTGTGAAACGCTGAGCTTCAGCTGGAAATCTGTGCTCAACGATGCGAGCAGATAGCTTCAAAAAAATCGGCTCCCAGTGGTCCATCCAATCCAGACTTGGAGGCCCTGACTTGGTGACGACACAGACGGCATCTGAAAATTGCTTTGCATGAGACCGGATGGTGTAAATGACAAGCTTTGAGCCCGGTGTGTTGGTGGCGCTCCAGTCCACAAGATTGAAGGTGGCCATGAAGGCCGTCTGATCACCCATTTGTTTGGGTAGCTGGTACGAGCTGCCGGTAGAACTGTGTCAGCACCGTACTGTCCGACTCTGCTGGCCCTACTACTCACACCACATAGCAATTGAAGACATGCCCCTTCCCATATGGTAGAGCACATCTTTGCCACAAGGCCTTCACCTCCCCAGCCAAAATGCTGCATACAAAAGGCTGCAAGTGCCTGGATGCATGGTTGATGCAACTCGAGAGGGTATGGGAATGAGCCAGGCCCAGAGATTGGGCTACCGGATGTATTAGTAGACTGGGTAGAGAAAGTTGTCAAGGGGTTAGCATAATCTTGGAGTACGTTGTGGTCAGGGAATGACTCCTTGATTGAGTTTGCGATCTTGCATTTTCACCCGAGCCACCCTTCAGGATCTGTTCTGAGTACATCCCAGAGTCTAATCCACCAGCCAGTGAGGAAGTCAGCGAGTGCCGAACCTTGCTTTGTCAAGATAGCATCCAACAGAGCCCTGCCAAGCCCATACTGGGCCAGTTGATGGGCAATTGTGACGCTGAGGCCACAGACACCATTCTCCATCATGAATCAGTACTGCTGTTTGATTGAGAATGAGGACACCTACATAGATGTCATCCCCACTGAGAAGTGCAACAAAGATACTGTATACTCCGCATGTGGGAGTGCCAGGCAGCCAGCAACTAAACACATGTGATGTATCTCGACATTATCAAAGTGTCGTGGACGATCTGGGCTACTCGGGATGGCCATATGTGAGAAATGCGGCAGTCCCAACAATGAAACTTACCACAAGCTTACCAGCGGGCAATACAATCAGCACCGAAAATGAGTGCATCGTTGTCAGTTGTCAACACGATGTCAACAAGCCCACATTGGTTTAGGGCAGCTAACTCAGCTTCAGCTTCCCCAGGGGCCTGGAAAATAGTTAGCAGGTCCACTGGCTGAGGGATCAAGAGCCGCTGCCATGTTTATACCTCGTAATGTGCAAACCCAAACGAATCCAACAATGACCGGAAGCCAATGACCAACCAATGAGACCTCCCTCAGTTGTGCTTTCCTCGCTTCACGAGCGGCTGGTGGGGACCATCAAATACAAGATCGCGTGCAAGGGAATAGTGAGCTGCAAGGCAGAAAAAAAGGGTGCGGAGCTCAGGATTCTGTCCTGCACCCGCATGGTTGTATTGAAAGACAGGACACACAGAGTGCATCCAAGTACTGACAGAAAATGTCAGTGGTGGCAGCAGCAGCAGGTGTCGACACTAGAAGACAATACTTTGCATCAATGCCAATTCTCAAGAGGTCCGTACCTTATTCTTGGGGGCGAAATCCTTCATTGACTGAAATTTCCCAAAGCGATCATGTTTAAGCAACCACAGACAAAATCTCCAAAGCATCATTCAGAATACTCCCCCCAAGTTGCCTAGCATGGTTCCAAAACTTACATCCCACAGTCATTTTACACCCATGTTCCTCGAGAAGAGATGTGGGGTGAGGGCTGGTGCAGACAGGGGACTCCTGACATTTGACAATATTTCTTTAGAGGATGATGACATCATCAGTTTTTCCATTTGGTGAGACACGCAACCCATGACTCGGACATGCTGGTATGATCACTGCCCTTGACTGCAAAGCAGCCAAGTGCTCGCAGTCCAGATCTCGACACCTGATCAGAATTAGATTTACACTCAATGCATGGGATACTGGGCCCCATGCTATCCAGATCAATGGGATGCTCACCTTCAAAGCCCATTGAAGTCTTCTTGGCGGTCTGGGACTGGGCAGCCTTCTCGCCTGGATGTGTCACACCATTGTCACCTGTGTCATCTGAGTTGACAAGGTGGTAATTAGCTAGAGGACTAAGAAGTTGGGAGAAGTGGGAACTTATGTATATTGACCATCTTGCCCTGATGCTCATGCAATTTTTGACGGGGTTGGAGAAGTTGACTGGGTGGTCTTGTAGTATCTTGATGGGTGGTCCCTCACCCAAGGCCGGGGGGCAGATTGAGGCATGCAGTCTGCATGTATGTAGGTGCCACAGAATTGGGGCATACCTTTGATCAGGCCTATGCGGGGTTTAACAATGGGGTCATGCACAGCCATATCGAGAGTTCCTGGACTGTAAGCCTGGTAAGTGCTAATGCAGCAGCGGATTGGTTTGTAGGACTAATAGGATGCCCAGTATTAGGCAAGACAAAGCAAAGTGTTGGAACCGCAGGCTCTAGCACATCAACAGATGTGACTGCTGTGACTGATGTGACCACAGTCCCGAACATTTCATCAGTGGAGATTTCTGTTGCTCCGCCACTCTTGCTACCAAGTCCAGTCGCCTGGTGTCATATCCCACATTTTCCTAAGTCCCATCTCCGTCCGTTTATTCTGTTCCCGCTCCGAGACTTCCTCTGAGACTTCGCTCCGAGATAACCTCACAAACTCCGGCATTGTTCTCCGGTTTGACATCTCCATACCTGTGCTCGTTTGACAGGCGTCACCATTGTCTCACTTACTCGCTGTCTTATTTATGTACTTTGATAGACATCTCTGAACCTGTGCTCGCTGACGGGCACAGCTCCAGTTACCACTGTCTCTTTTATTGCTGTCTCATTTCCGCTTCGTAGATAACTCCACTCCGGTCGTTGTACATCTGTCTCATTTACCTTAGACATATGATCTCCGCCTCCGTATATAAACCCTCTCTGAGATCATGTACTCCTCAGTTTGAATATCATCATAGACTGTTCTCCTCACTCTGACCCTCCGACTTTGAACCTCGACGGTTCTCCTCTGACCTCGTACTCGACTCAAGTATTTACACTTGACATCTTTATCCTTTCACCTCCGTATTCCGAAATCCGGGACAGACTCCAACAAGGGCGCACCACATAAGGTGAAGCTGACGTCCCAAACCCTCCGCGCGTAACTCCGGAGTTCCGGAGTTCAACCCAGAGATCCCAGTCTTAACACCTGGTCAGACTCAGACAACATCTCGGTATTGCCTCCCATCACCCCAGATAGGGGCAGTATTCTACCCAACTACATGTACAACTTTGGTAACCAGGTCGCTATCGACACCCTCAACAATTTTCTGGCCAAGTATGGGGTTCAAGCCGCGCCACAACTTCCTCTACTTGCAGACAATAACACCTTGCATCCCACTATGTCCACAAGCGGTGGGCATCACTTGACAATGTTTGAGAGTATCATGGCTGTGGCTTCTGCAGAGGTTATGTCTTCCACTATGACTGTTCCCCCCATGCACACACAGATGGTCGTTCCTGCATCCACTCTGACATCTGCCTCCTTCCTGCACGTGCAGGCAAGAATTTCTGCACCATCTGACAGCGTGGTTGCTTCTCCCAGCATGACTGTCCCCACCATGCAGACACAGATGGTCCTTCTGGCGGCCACTCAGACATCTGCCTCTTCCCCACAGGTGCAAGCAAGTACATGCACCATCTGGCATAGTTACATCTCCCGCCATGACTGTCTTCACCACACAGACACAGATGGTTATTCCTGTGGCTACCCTGACATCCACTTCCCCCCAGGCAAGTAATCCTGCACCGTCTGAGAGCATGATTGTGTCTCCCTCCATGACTGTCTCTGCTATGCAGACACAGATGGTTGTTCCTACGGCCACTCAGACATCCCCTTCACCCCCACAGGTGCAGGCAGGTGATTCTGCACCATCTGACAGCATGGTTGTGTCTCCCACCATGGCTGTTCCCACCACACAGATGCAAACAGTCACTCTGGCAGCCACTCAGACATCCACCTCCTTACCTGTCACACAATCTCAGAGTGGAAGACATTTCCGACAACCTTCGAAGCGCAACACATTGGCAAATTCTATTGGTGCGGATTCAAGTGCTCCCAGGAATCGTTCAACAGCAAGCAGTGGGGGGATGCCAGCTACATCAAAGTAAGTTGCCGTCATGAATCTATGAACATGGCTAACATGAGGTATAGGAAACGAAAGACAAAGTAGCTGGCCCATGACATAAAGGTTGTGCTGAAAATGTGTATCTACCAACGTGATATATTAGTCTCCTTATGTTCAATCTTCAAGTGTGACTTTTGGAGTGAATGATGCCTTGATGACAGGCAGGTAGGCAAAATAATGATTACATTGCTTGTGTGATATACTGTATCACTGAGACCTGCAGTGCCCATCTACACATACTTACTGTATCATAGAAACTTTGTCCGTTAAGAGAGCATGCTATGACATAACGAGTAGTGCATCAGTCAGCTCAGGTGTGAAATGCAGTGGACACATCATTTTCCATCCCTGCAGTGCCTGCTGTCCACCCACTGTCTGAAGATCTGGATTACAAAGTGATGACTCAGAAGGGCAAGCGTACGAGTGTCCCCACCATTATTGATACACACAGATAGAAATTACTTTCCCATAATATATTGCATTCTGTCCCCTGCGGTGCCACCCAGCGTCTGATCTACAAAATGATACATATATGTATTAGTCAGATTGCTAAAGGGCGAGCATAGAAACATATACACTGCGATTGATGCATCAGAGCTACTAATGAGTTACATTGGTGTGATGTATTATATCCCATCCACAAGGCCATGAGGTGCCCAGCGTCTCACCTACAAAGTAATGTATCAGAAGCGCAAATGTGTGAACATATGGACCAGCATTAATACATACATCAGGGATACCAATAAATATACTTTCATGCACACAGACATATGTGCCGTCAAAGTTGATACATCAGGCATATCAACTAACCGGCTTTCGTGTGATATGTTACATTCCATCATCGTCTGACCTACCAAGTGATGTACGAGGCAGATTGTAAAAGGCCAAGTGTACAGATTATGCACCATTGTGTTCCAGATCTGTTGGGTGGTGATTCTGTAGGATATATTATACACAGTCACCCGACGTCTGATCCAGAAAGTGATGTATTAGTTAGATTGTAAAAGGGCGACAATAGTGATGTACGAGGCAGATTGTAAAAGGCCAAGTGTACAGATTATGCACCATCCAAATTGATCGTGCCACTGTCATTGATACTAATCAGGGTGACCAAGGAATTTACCTTTGAGGCAATAAAGTGATATATTAGTCAGGTTGTGATGGGGAGAGCATAAACATATACACACTGAATCATTGATATATCAGAGGGACCAATGAATTCAATTCACCTTCATGTGATCTATCACACAACTCTTGAAGCTTGAAGGCGAATCTAAAGATGAGTGATGTATCAGTTCAGGTTGCCGAGGAGCATGCTTAGTAGGAAGGTACTAACCGTCATTGATATATCATTTGAAAGGAGGTACCAACCGTAATTGATACATCCCATCCATGCGGTGCCTGGCGTCTGACCTACAAAGTAATGAGAAGGGCGAGCGTGTGAACGTACGCACCATGATATTGATACATTAGGGTGACTGAGGAATTTACCTTTGGGTGATATATTGGTGATCTACAAAGTATAATGTATCAGTCAGATTGTCGACGGTATGAACATATGAATGTGCACACTATTATTGATATACAGTATCAGGGAGCCATTGAATTCACCCTTGTGTGATATATATATCATACTCTGTCCCTATGGTGCACGGCGCCTGACCTACATACAAAGTGACCTGACCTACATACAAAGTGATGTATTAGTCAGGCGAGTGCAAATGTACGCATGCTCATTGATATGTATATCAGATAGACCAATGAATTCATGTGAATCTGAAGATGAGTGATGTATCAGCTCAGGTTGTTGAGGGGCATGGTTAAGAAGGTGCTAACCGTCGTCAATATACTGTATCATTGAAAAGGAGGTACCGACCATGATTGATACATCACAGATACCGAGTGAATGACATTCATGTGATATATTACATTCCATCACTGCGGTACGGCATCTGACATACAAAGTGATGTATCAAGGTAGTAGAAAGGTGAGTGTATAAAGATAGTCACTGTGACTGATACATCAGAGATGCCCTGTTTATCTGCATGCCATAATATATCACATTCCGTCCGTGCGGTCCCGAGTATCTGATTTACAAAGTGATGTATCAGAAGGGCAAACAGATGCACCAGATATTGAGACATCGGAGATAACAATGAATTTACCTTCATGTGATATATCACATTCCCTCTGTGTGGTGCTGAGTCTGAGCAACTGACCTGTAAAGTAATGTATCAGAAGGGCAAGCATGTGAACATACACACCATGATATTGATACATTAGAGCGATTGAGGAATTTACCTTTGGGTGATGTATTACATTTCATCCATGTGGTGACCTATAAAGTGATTGTATATCAGTCAGATTATTGAAGGTATGGGTGTACTACGACATACACACCGTCATTGATATATCACGTTGGATGTTGCGAACTCAGAGATAAATCCCAAGAGCTCAAGTGTCACCGACTGGACTCAAACAAAACAATGAATGGGAGGAGATAGAGAGGAGATTGTCTTCCTTAATCTCAGGCCTCTGAGAGGGCAAGAAACAAATGGATTAGACTGGGGAGCCAGT
Source organism: Boletus pseudo-olivaceus (assembly GCA_038092955.1). NCBI lineage: Eukaryota > Fungi > Basidiomycota > Agaricomycetes > Boletales > Boletaceae > Boletus > Boletus pseudo-olivaceus. The sequence continues at coordinate 7,098 of JBBPRI010000589.1, forward strand.
CGTCTAAGGTAGGGTTTATATAGTGTACAAGGGTGCACACGGACCAAGCAGTGCATGAGAGATATTACTGTATATAGGTAAAGTAAAGAAGTGAGTGTGGGATTGAAAGAACGGTAATTAAAAGGGTGTGTTCAGGGTCGACGGAGATTAAATACATGAGGCATGATGTCATAGGTTCTAGACCTGATCATGTGTGTTTCCCACGGTCATGTGCTGAGTCACGTGATTGAAAGTGAAAATATTCCAAGGTAAAAAGTTTGAAAATATAGTATATCATAACATCGGAGACCAGTCAGAATTCACCTTCATGTGATATATTACATGATTCTGTCCCTATGGTGCCCACGTCTCACCTATGTAGTACAAAGTGATGTATTAGTTAGATTATAATGTTGGAAACTCATATCGTATGGGTTTCACCATTAGTAGCTTACTTAAGCAAGCCCTATTTTGGGTTGCTAGTACTGTAGTTTTTCTTTAGTGACTACACTAGTTTTCTACAGGTATGTATTAGTCTCCTAATCCAAGTGACTACACTATAGTTGTCTACAGGTTATGAGCCTTGCATAGCGCAGAGTAGCTCACTCACAAGACTTGAAATGCTGTATGAGGTGGAACTCAAAAACGGTGTGATAATTCAAGTTCCAGACCTCCAAACCAACGGAACAAAATGGACGGAGTACCGTGAGAAACTACTTCGCACAGTAGCACATGAAGGAGTAGTATGCCAATTCGAAGGCATGGATGAACCACCAGTCAAAGATGTCGGAGCCATGAAAACATGGAGTATCCAAAATTCTGTTGCAAAGATGATTCTAGCCCTATCACTCCCTGATTCAATCCTTTTTGAATGCATTCATGTCAAATCCGCTCAAGAAATCTTCATGCAACTTGGAACTCAATTTGGAAAAATGTTTGTAATTACGACTACTCCCTACACCGAGACTGATGAAGAAAGTCAATCGCATGAGTGTGTCAACAAAGCCAATGCATCGAATCAGTCCAGCATGTCACTTGTGGGGGAGTGAGACATTAGTCAGTTGACAACCAACGATGCCAGAGCAGATGGCGATGGGATTTTGCCAAGACCATCAAAGAGTGCATCCGAACGAGTCCAAGAAGCAAGCGAGGCTCTGACCATCAAGCTTGAGGGAAGGTGGATAGACCAAGTGAGCTACGACGTTGGAGCTAGCCGAGGCGAGATAGTGATGTCGGAAGCACCAGATCCTGGTGAGGTAGACGAGAAGAAGCGCTGAGATGCGCAGGTTGAGGGAGAGTGAGGGAAAGCAAGTGCACAGAGGTGATCATCAGCACACATCACAGGACGTCACAGACGTACCTGAGCTATCCCATGGACTCCACGAACCACTCGAACCGCCCAATGATCCACCAGAACAACCGTGACACAGAAATGTACCCTGGAGCATTGAGCTCGAAGGGGGGAGAAGCAGTCTTGTGACCTGCGATGTTGGGGCTACCCAAGCCAAAGCGGCTGCACCAGATGACCCATCAAGTTACCCAGAATGACCTACAAGCCACAAGAGTGTAGAATGATTGTAGTCACTATATGAAGGTAAGTAGAGAGTACTGTACCTGTAGAATGATTGTAGTCACTAAAGAAAGTAACTACAGTACTATGGTCCGATGTAGCTCTGCTTAGGTAAGCAGAAAAGCGTAGGTAATCAACTAGATATGTAAATATCCAACAAAGAGGTGACGTGTCACCGAAATAATCATGTCGAGCCAAGATAGATGTCTTGAAGGCAATATTGGTGAGTTGGGGTCATTGAGAGTTGCTGAGGGAGAAACAGCCCATCTGAACGTTGCTGAAAGCGCTGAATACGATGGTGCAGGCCATAGGAACGACCCAAAGCTGTAACGTATCCTTGCACTGCTACGTCACATTTTATTTTCTTTCCTTTATGCTCGCTACTTCACTCGCTCACTATATCACTACAGACAATCACGTGACCTTATCTTATCTTATCATGTCACATGACTCATCACGTGACCGTGGTAAACCCCCACTATCTCTTATCTTATCTCTCAGTCTAGACCCCTACGGTCCGACTTCCACTCTAGACCAACACACGGTAAACACATTCTTTTAATTACCGTTGGTCCAGACTCCTTATCGCATACCATGACATCATTCCTTATCTCACCTTACTCATCTCTTTCCCACATGATGTCATACCCTACGACCATACCCTGTACCCTTGTATTTGTAGTTGTTTGTACCTACTAGTATAAATACTAGCCCTCTAGTAGACGAACTCCTCGGTTCGTTTATTAGTGATCTCACTTCATATACATCCTATAAGCAAGAAGTGCTAGTGGTCTTCAAACCCACGGCGATCTTAGGATCTCGAGAAGAACTCAAAGGACCTTACGACGGTCATCAAGCTACGCGCATCCTCGTACCTCAAACCCTCTACGCTTTACCCCTTTACTCAATCTATTGATTACTATTTGGTTGTATTCCATTTCAGCTGCGTTGTATCTGCCTAAGCGATCCACCTTCACTTCAAAAGCAGTGCGATGTCGATCCAAAGTCGTCATGTCCAGTTAGAGGTCTTGAAGGTGAAAGCCTGGGCCAAATCAATGTTGAAGGTGACCATATGCATGGGACACGATGTGGCAAGGACGGCGCAATGAGCGGCGCACGTTTCAACTTGAAACGAGTTGAAACAAGATTGCTGGCTGAAGTGTTGAAACCAGCCATGTACTGGCAGAGTGTACGCTACTGGTACATACCTGAGGTTGGTGCTTATGGATAGAATGTAGTGGTTCGAGTATAAGATCAATTAGAGCTCAGACTAGCTGAGTCTGAATGCTAAATACATACAGGGTGTGAACTACTCTCCTAATATGGAATGTACTGAGTATAACGTTCAACACTCCCCCTTATCTAGTATACGATAGTAAACTAAGATAGAAGTGAAATAAAATCAATCGCACAATCAAGATGGAAAGGCGAGATTACGAAATTCCAAACCAAGTTGGGATCTAAATTTCTCGAACTTGACATGTCCGAGGTTCTTTGTGAACATATCCGCTGAATTGTCATCTCCTGGGATATACATAAAGAGACGGTAGATGTCTCTCTGGGGCACAGCCAAGGGGCAAGCAGGGAGTTCAGAGCCTCAGTGGGAGTACTCACTGAGTTTGGTAACGAGACGACGAGAGAGTAATCGATTTGAGGAGTTGAGGATGCTAAAGGGCTACTGAGCCTGAACACTGAAGGCCCAGAGCAGAAGACTCGAGTAGAAGAGCTTAGAATTATGGGACGAAGGGTCCCAGCCTTTATACTACACACGAGTAAGGTTCAAGAGCAGCTTGAACCGTGTATGGTAATACCCTCAGACCTGAGAGAGATACACTATTGGATAGGGCGTAGGGTTGATCAG
>JBBPRI010000590.1:0-10472 GCA_038092955.1 Boletus pseudo-olivaceus
AGTTACGAACAATAGAAGCTAAGAAGCTTACTATTAATAAGGAACAGCTAGAAATCACCTTGATTGTGTGAGAACTAGGTTAGAGTTTAATACAGGCGGAGTCCTAACTTATATACTACTTTGGGTAGTTTAGGGTAGGCTCCGTGAGTCTAAATAAGGGGAACAATAGGATGGCCTAAGTATGGGGAACAGTGGAAAGAGGCAGTGAGTGAGAGATCACTGCAAAGGCGATGAGGTCCATCAATAGAGTCTGAAGAGAAATGAAAGAGTCTGACCAAAGGTGTTGGACATAACGGAGAGCATAGGAGTGAGATAGAGTCTGATCACGGGCTCAATAGGAAACATGAGGAGGAATGGTCCGAGGGTCCAAGATGAAGGAGGAGGCCGATCTGAGATCCCGGACTCATTAATGGGGGTTGACAAAGAGAGCGTTATGCTTGGAATGGGGATGATCTAGATTTAGATCGTCCGGCCATATCCGGACATGGCTTCAGGGGATTGGCCATGGCGAGCGGTATCGCAGGGGGAAGAACTAGGGATAGTTCCGGCGGGTTGTTGAATGAGCGGATAGATCGGGAGGGTTTTGGAGTTCCCAGGTTCGGTGGCGGAGAAGGGAGAGATTCCTTCATAGGTGACTTGGGAGAAGGCTCTAGGATCGGTTAGGGGTAAAGAAAAAGGTACCCCCTCCGTGTTACCAGTGACGGGCGTCACATTTGTAACAACGCCTAACCGTGGAAGGGGGAGACAATTTAGTCTCTTTCTTATGTCAATGTGTGATTCCCTTCGCCGAATCATCCCAATTACGTATAGGGAATGGTCCTTTAGGGACATAAATAAGCTATGTACCTGCAGAAGAGCAAGCTCTCTGGCGGAAGGCCCGCAATACTGAGCTTGGAATGCCCAAAGAATGCAAGGTTTGGGAAATTGTCGATCATCCCAAGAACCAAAAGGTTATCAAGAATTGATGGGTCTTTGATCAAAAGTCCGATGGCCGTAAACGCACTCATCTGGTCACTAAAGGCTTCTCTCAAGTAGAAGGTCTAGACTATGACCAAATATTCTCGCCTGTTGTGCGATTTGAAACCATGGGATGTATGCTCGCCCTCACATCTCTAGGTAATTGGTATATATCTGGACTTGATGTCTGATCTGCCTATCTATACAGAGTGCTGGAAGAGGAACTCTACATGGAGTTTCCAGAGGGATTCGTACCCCCTCAATCCAGAGTACTAAAGTACTTAGGCTTCTACATGCCATTTATGGCTTAAAGCAAGCTGGGATTACCTGGTGGCGCGTGTTAGATAAATCCATGAAGGAGCTTGGATTTGAATGGCTCAAGACTGATGCTGGCCTATTTGTGTACAAGTGAGGAAACAATATAGTACTTGCCATAATCTACAGTATGTTGACGATGCATTATTTTGCAGACCCTCATCCACTGAAGCAGAATACATGGCTTTGAGTGATTGTTCTCACCAAGTCGTATGGATCAAGCAAATGCTTGAAAAACTCGGACATAACTTAAATCTGATTCCGATCTGCGGTGACAATCAAGGATTGCTCTTTATAGTGGAAAATCCAGTGACAGAAAAGAGATCCAAACACATCCTCATCAAGTACCACTATGTACGTGATGCAGTAATGACATTCAAACAGGTTGAATTGTTGTATATCCCAGGAGATGACAATCCAGCAGATATGTTCACCAAGAACCTTGGATATTTCAAGGTCGAGAAGTTCAGGACACAACTTGGTTTGAAGTTCAAAAACTTCGCCTTTCAACATTGATTGTGTGATTGATTTTATCTACTTATACCTTAGTTTACTACCATATACTAGATAAGGGGGAGTGTAGAACGTTAGACTCACTACATTATCATATTAGGAGAGTAGTTCACAGACTTGATGTATTTACATATGTACATACAAACTCAGCTAGTCTGAGTTCTAATCGATCTTATACTCAAACCACTACATTCTATGCAAGCACTAACCTCAGGTATGTCTCAGTATTAGTACACTCTGCCAGTATATGCTGGCCTTCAACATCATATGTACATATACCCCAGCCCTGCCTCAGGGTCACCTGTATGTATCGGTCATTTTGCAGGCAGGCTGGCTGTATGCTACAGGACAACAGTACTACATTATGTGGCCATGGGCCTTCTCATCACGTTCTTCCCACTCATGAATATCTGAAGTTGTAGTTCTGGTGGTGCCCTGAGTGGGCTTTTTGTCCATTCTGGAGACAACTCCATAGACTTTTCCACTTCAGAGTTTCCAGGTGACCTTGACTTTCCATAGTGAGAAGGTTTTGGGTCTGATGAGGATTTTGTCATTTCGTACAGTATCAGATGACATTTTTGATGGGGTGTTACGGTTAACCTGGGTAGGGATAAACGTAGACCTAGAAAGCAAAGACGCGGAGGAGGATGGAGGGAATAGGGGTTATCCCTACAAATGATGACAGGAGTAGGTGAGGAGGTCAGCCAAGGGATTCCCTAGTGATGATCGATGGGTGGGGGTGTAGACGAGTGAGAGGAGATGAGGGGACTCCTTTGTTGAAGCGAAGAGGTGGTCTTCCAAGGGTTTCTTGAAGATGGTGAATACAAGGGCGACGAGGGGAGCTCGACTTATGAGCCTATGGGACGAAGGTGATGGTTGACTGAGTAGGTTCCCTTAAGGGGACCAGGAGGAGAGGAATAGAGATTGTTCCAACGTAGGACTAGGATTACAAGGGGGAAAGCCTAGGTAGGTCTAAGATGGGGAAAGACATATTGGGAAGAGGTCTGGGTTTAAGTAGGATACTAAGAAGACGATGAATAAGCGACAGAATGTTAGAGAACATTCTGTTGACTAAGGAATAGACTGTGAAGGAACGTCACAGAATATCAGAGAAGCATGAAAGGTAAAGGGATGGAATGTTCCATCAGTCTCAGAGGAAAGGATATGAAGAGACGAAAGGGGAATGTCCCCAAAGTCTAGAGTGATGTGATAAAGGTGAAACAGAGTGACAATGTGAAAGAACAAAGGTGAGACGTGAGAGAAACAGAGGACAAACTTGATAGAGACGTCTATCGGGGAGAGAGTCGAGAGGAGGGAACGTCAGGAGATGTTTGCAAGAGGATGTCGACCATGATGGGAACAGGAAGACACTGAGTTTTGACGAAGGACAAGGAAGAGATGACGAGGAGTGAGGAAACATTGACGAGAGACGAAGACATAATGACGAGGACAAAGGCAAAGTAAAGAATAAGAATAGGGGACCAATGAATCGTAACATGGGGTAGGGTGTTGTTGGCAGAGGAATGGAGTGGTTCTGATGGTGGCATTTAATGGCTGATAGCTGAACTCTGTTGGAATGGAGTGTGTGTAGAGGGATACATGAGTAGGGTGAGTTGTTTGTGTTTGTTTATTGGACACTATCAGGGCTCATAGCCTGTTAAAGTCCGAAGGTCTGGAGGAGTGGAGCTGTGAAGTCCAGAGAAGTCTGGAACTACAGTAATTAGTATAGGAGTAATGTGTATGGAGGGATCCTACTCACCTCAGTCACTGCCTAAGTCGGGTGAAACAACTGAGGTGTCAGGTGGAGAACTATATACTTTATACTAGGTGGTGTAGGCATACTCGTACCTGAATAAACTAGAAGGGATACACGATCCTGATCTGTGGCGAAGGGTATGTAAATGTCCTTTACCGAGCGGTAGTGGTATTCTGGAGGAATACTCTGGAGTTCTCCTTTGAACTCTGGAGTGCATGCAGCACCTACAAGATTCCTTCAGATGTTTATGCCTCTGGAGTATATATATTCTGGAGTTGGCTGTACTTTGTCACCATGGTTGGTTCCTCAATATGATCTCGATGTCTATGTATAGGCCTGTGATTGGGTACTCAATGTGGTCTCAATGTATACGTACGGGCCCGTGTTTAGTGGTTCAGTATAATCTCAAATCCTACATACAGGCCTGTGGTTGGGTTCTCAGCATGATCTTGATGCCTATGTATGGGCCCGTGTTCAGGTACTTGGCATGGTCTCGATGCCTACGTACAGGCCTGTGGTTGGTTTCTCGGCATGGTCCTGATGCATACATATGGGCCTGTGTTCAGTGGTTCAGTACAATCTCAAATCCTACATATGGGCCTGTGGTTAGTTTCTTGGCATGATCTTGATGTCTACATATGGGCCCATGTTTGGGTACTTGGCATGGTCTCCATGCTTATGTACAGGCCCATGTTTGGGTAATTGGCATGGTCTCAATGCATACATACAGGCCTGTGTTCAGTGTCTCGGTATATTCTCAAATCCTACATAGGGGCCTGTGATTGGTTTCTCGGCATGATCTTGATGCCTATGTATTGGCCTGTGTTCCAGTACTTGGCATGATCTCAATGCATACATATGGGCCCATGTTCAGTTTCTCAGTATAATCTTGAATCCTACATACAGGCCTGTGAATTGATCACAATACTTTTACCGAGACATCAAGTAGCTTTATCATGTGTTGGCCCGGAATAGAAGTGTCTTGGCCAATGACCAATGTGGTTGTGCTCCACTTGGGTGATCTATGTCACTTTGGGAACGGGTTCAGCTTCTGAATCCATAAAATCCAATTCCAAAGGCGACATTGGCCTTGGTTCCGCAGGCCTTGCACGAGGAGTTGTATAGATTGAATCCATAAGAGGATCTTCCTGTTCAGACCATTCAGAAACAGTAGGAGAGGGCAGAGCGGAATACATTTCCGCCGGAGAACCTGGAGTGGTTTCCAGAGATGCCATTAATGGAGGAATAATTTCTTCTGTGGAGTGCCATTGAGGTTGTATATCAATGACAGGGAGTCCGGGAGCAAAGCCTAGACAAGAGGAGAGGTCATCAAGACCGATCTCTGCACGAGGAGAGCCAGTCGGCATAGTTGCCGAGGAACCAAAAGAGAGTTCCAAAATTGCTGGCGAAACAGGTGCAGGGGTGGAAAAATGGAAGTCATGACGATACTCCCCCTCGGGTTCAACCGCAGGAAGGTAAGAGAAAGACGGCACCGGAGTGTCTTCCGGAACGGGCTCCAAGACAGGAGCAGGAGACTCCAAACGGAGTAAGTGTGGGGCAACTGTACATAGGAGGTGGCGGGATAGGCAGGAGGAGCGGCGTAGAAGCCGCAGAACGCCTAGAGATAGTAGGAGAAACCTGAGTAGAACCAGGACGAGAAAAGGTACGCTGAAGAGCCTGATGCATCTGTTCCGTCCTCAGCCACCAGGCTGGTAAGGGGTCTCCTACAAACTTCTCAAAGTCCAGATAATGTGTCTCCTCAAAATAATGAGGGTTTGGGATGGTAATATCATCCCGCATAAGCGAACGCACTACTATAGTAGACTTGAGATGGGTATAGTAGGGATGGTGAGATAAGCCCCCTTTTACAAGAAAACAATTTAAAGACAGAAAAGAATCTACAAAAGAACTAAATTCAGGTAAATGTCGCTGGTGTTTCTCCCCTTCTATTAGCCTGCATTCTTCTGCGTACTGACCTCTGAAGTACACCGGTAGGGGCCAGACCTGGTGAGGCTGGTCCAATAAGGTGTTGCCACGGGCTTGGATGAATCTCCCGATTTGCTCATCTTCTTCTTCTTTCCGGTAAAGCCGGGCGAGTTCCGATGGAAGGAGGGGCATCTTGATAAATCTCCGCTACTTCGGCTACCAGAGTCTGCGAAGCGGAGTCGGAGTAGGAAACTGGAAGTTGAGGAGGAGGGTTGCGAGCAGTGGCGTGATGGGAATTGAGATCGTTGGCGAGATCTCGGTTAAGACGACAGAGACGTTCTTGCTCCAAGAGGAAATCAGAGAGACAGTCGAAGTAACTGTCCCGTGAAACCTGTAAAGCGAGGTATTCAACCTCGAATGTCTGTAACTGGTTGCGTAAGTTTCGCTCAGAATGAACTAACTCCCTATTACACTCTAGCTGTGCCTCTAAAACCCGAATGTGCGTTTGCACATGTGACAGCTGTGTGATACAACCTGCATAAGGGCATAAGCCCTGTCTCCGCACTGAGTCCAGACCCTCATTGTGGTCCCGAGTTGTCGGGACATCGGCGATACGTGAAGTCAACGTGTCGAAGTCAAAACCACGGCGTCTTTGTAATTCCAGGAAGTGATTTTCTGGAAACTCGTAGTTAGGGTTTCCATGTTGTAATCACCGAATTAGTTCAGCAAAGCGGGGGAATTGGGAGTGGTGATAAACCTCCCAACCGGCTTCGTGAACATAAGTAGTTGGGGTCTGGGCCAGAGTGGGTACTGGAATGGGGAAACCTGCCGATTCATAAATATGTAGAAATGAGGGGCTCAGCATCGTAAGCGGGAAAAGGAATGTAACCAGTTCTGGACGGGAGAGGCACTTCAGAGCCTCGAATCCGCGTCCGGTACGCCATTCTCCCAGTCTCCGAGATCTCCGGGAGGAGGAGCGTTTGATTGCTCGACCCCTGTGAGACCAGGTTCAGGATCTCCCAATAGAGGCTCAGGGAGCCGTCTTCTTCCTCCATTTTCACATCTTCTTCGCAGTACACTCTTGAAAGCCTCTCGACCTCTGGAAAGCTCAGAGGCGGAAATGGGAGGTCGAGGGTCGCCAGATTGGAGGTGCTGGCAATGGCGTTGGAAGTCTCGGGAGTGTCCGGTAGGGGGGTCATTGACCCGCGAGGAAGAGCTGGGTACTCGATCCAATAAGGTCGAGCCTCGTCCACGAGATCTTCGATGGATGGATGGAGGAGTGGGGAGAGTGACGACAGTGGTAGAGCCACTGGTGGCGTTGGACTCCCCGACAGATGGAGCATGTCACGAACCCGGGAAGTTCTGTCGGAGGAGTTGAAGATGGCGTCCATTTCTCCAGATGTTATGGAGGGCTGGTGTGGAAGTGAGGACGATGTCGTTTATATGAATCAGAGCTGGTAAAGCAGGTTCCGGATTTCTGGAAGGATGAGCAGGTGGGCGACAAGTTGGAATAGGCACACGAGGTTGCTCGTATGCAGGAGGAGGAGATGGAGTGTGAGGTGGCTCTGGAGCAGGTCCTCAATTCCGACGAGAAGGTAAGGGAATGGGACAAGGAGCGTTGCGAGGAGCGTGTGGAGCACCAAAAGGACCAGGGTTAAATCTATTACGAACCTCGAGTAATTCTAAGGCATGCGGTTCCAGATTGAGATCCGTGCGAATAGAAATTACCCGGTTAAAGAGGGGAGTTCATAAGGTTAGCGTAATGTCCCGTATATCAGAGATAAAGCGGAACATGAGGACAAATGAGTCAGCCAGAAAATAGAAGAGGCCAACCGCCACTAAATCTTTATGGCCAAGTAAAGCAGCACATCCGATTACTAGTAAGGATAAGATCCAAAGGAAACTGAGAACGGTCTCGGTCTCATTGCACATAGCGGGTAGGTTAAAAGACATATTGTGAAGACAGTGCCGATCTCAAATTAATAAGATCTCCACTAGGTGGGGCTCATAACCTAAAGAGACAGTAGAATTCTCTCTGGGGCGCAGCCAAGGGGCAAGCAGGGAGTTATGAACCTCAGTGGGAGTACTCACTGAGAGTGGTAACGAGAACGATGAGATAGTAATCAATTTGAGGAGTTAAGGAGCTCAGGTGCTTGTAGGCACAGTAGAAGACTCGATGTGAAGAGCTTAAGATTATGGGACGAAGGGTCCCAGCCTTTATACTACACAGAGTAAGGTTCAAGAGGAGCTTGAACCATATATGGTAATACCCTCAGACCTGAGCTCTATACGCCATTGGATAGGGCGTAGGACATATCAGTCAGCATGACTGATAAATGACATCATGAGTCTAGACCAGGGTAGAGGGTCTGACGTCAGAGGTCTGGGTCCATGATATCATACATCATGTGACTAAAGTCTAGAACGATCTAGAGCAGTGTATGAACACATGTCTGAGATTCATCTAGGTGCGAAGCACTAAGGTAGTATAGTGTAAGTATAATAGGGCTTGTATAAGTAGGAAATAGTCTGTATGACTGTAGAAACTAAATAGTTTCAATATAATGGTCTACTTGGTGATGCACTGCAATATCAATGTAACAAGAATGAAACAATGGAACAATGGAGTGATAGCAAGATATAATGATATCAATATAAAGCGACATACTGTAATGCCAACAGAGTTTATATACGGAGGTCTGGAGCTGTGCCTGTCAGTGAGTAGGTACGGAGTTGTCCACGAAACAGAAATGAGACAGCTGTAACAGGAACGGAGATGTCTATGAAGCGAAACAAGACAGCAGTCACCGGAGTTGTACATAACTGGAGTGGTGCATGTCAATGAGTACAGGTACGAGGTATACTAAATAAGGAAGTTCAGAGGTCTGGAGATGCGTCTTGCAGGAGAACGGTCCGGAGAAGCGGAATAAAGGATTTAGGAAATATGGCATATGACAATTGTGATGCATGAGGCATCATAATGGAAGAGAAGCAAACAGAAATGAATGTGTGAACAAGATTGGATCTCGTGAGAAATAGTAAGTGAATGAGCGTCCATGAGGCGCGAGAAAAAGAAAAAGCTATAAGTCCGTTAATCTGATAAGATAGCCACGTGACTGATTAGATAACCATGTGTGATCAAAAGATAAGATAAGATAAAGAAAAGTGAAAATATATCATAACACAGATCAAGGGCTTTCAATCTGATGCTGGAGGGGAATTTACCTTGAAGGCATTCACAGAATACCTTAAGGATAATGGAATTCACATCCATCAATCTGCACCTTACGTGCATCAACAAAATGGTTGTGCTGAGCGATTAATTCGCACTCTCATGGATAAGGCTCAGTCAGTGCATCTTCGCGCTTGCCTACCTGATTTCTTTTGGGAATTCGTGTTATGTCACGCAGCCCATGGTTACAAACATACACCAATGAACCGGCTACAATGGAAAACCCCTCTTGAACTACTTCAGGGGGAGAAACTGTCTGTTTCACACCTAAGGGTTTTTATATAGATGTGGTGCCTATGTGCACATTCCCAATGAGACACAACAAGGCAAGCTACAGCCTAAATCGCAGCTGATGGTGTACTTAGGCATTGCGCCTGGACATGATAGTAACTATCTATTCATACAGTGACTCCAAAAACCATTGCAATGTTTGGACATTGCAAAGAGATGCTGGTGATGTGTCTGAGGGTGTGGGAATTATGCTTAGTCATAGTGAGACGAAATAGAGTAGCCATGTATGGCTTGCCATCGGTACCTTGGTCATGTGATTTGGTCTGGTGGCCATGACACTATGGACATTTCAAATCACTCATGTCATTGCAACAGTTTTTGTACTTTTGGCTTGGTCAGCTGTTTTAACATGATGGGCATGGTGTGTCTGACAGTGTGGAAATCATGCTTAGTCATAGGCAAACAAAATAGAATAAACACTCTTGGCATTCCCACGCCACTTCGGTCATGTGATTGGTTATAGTGGCAGTGTTGCTATGAGCATTCTAAATAACCACCGCAAAATTGGGTACGTTTGAAACATTGGGGTGGGGCATCTCAGAATGGGAGAATGGTGCTTAGTTATGGTGAGACAAAATGCAGTAGACATCCATGGCTATCAGCCAACAGCATGGGCATGTAATTCAGTTTGGTGGCAGTGATGCTATGGCCACTGAAACTATGCATGTCATAGCAACAGAACCATTATATGTATGTAGTATTGGGGTATATTAGTACTTACATAGTATAGCCTCCCTTTGCCTTGAGCACTGCCTGAATCCTTTTAGGCATGCTTTCAATCACCTCCTGACACACATTCATGGGTATCCTGTTCCACTCCATTACAACCCTTCCCCATAACTCCTCCATTTCTTTAGGGGGATTTTCCTGCTCTGAAAGCCTTCTTTTGAGGTAACCCCAGAGATGTTATATGGGGTTTAGATCAGGAGACTGGGAAGGCCATACCATAGTCTCAAATTCCTGCTCTTCTAGCCACTCCTTGACCTTTTTGCAGGTATGCTTGGGGTCATTGTCCTGCTGAAAAATGACATCAGATGGATTGAGACCATGATACTCCAGGGATTCCTGGAGTTCATCCTTCAAAATCTGAAGGTAAAGATCACCATCCATCCTCCCATCAATTTTGGCAGCATATCCAATATCCTCCCAAGTCATGCAGCCCCATACCATCACTAAACCTCCCCCAAACTTCAGTGTATCCTTAATTAACCTATCACTGAGCCCTTCACCTGCCTTTTTCCAGACCCACTTGCACCCATCTGACCCCAGGCAATTGATTTTGGTCTCATCAGACCATACAACCCTCCTCCAGTCATCCATAGTCCAGTCCTTGTGGGCATAAGCAAAATCCAGCCTTGTCTTGCAAGGCAGAGAGTATAGGTCATTTTCACTTGACAACAGCCTTCATACCAGTCTTTTTTAGATGATGGTGAATAGTGTTGGGATGGAGAGGCTGGTTAATTGGAGGTTTTCCCAAGGTGA
>JBBPRI010000591.1:0-10460 GCA_038092955.1 Boletus pseudo-olivaceus
TGATGTAGGTCATCGAATCCCCCTCGTCACCCTCACACCCACCACGGAAAAAGACACCATGACGATCGACCACGCCCACCCGACGCCCCACCGTCTCGCCCACGTCGACCCATTCAGTGCGGTGAAGAGCGTGCTGACGACGACGGGACCGACCGCGCGTCCGAGACACATGGCGAGCTGGACGAGCCCATTGCTTCGGCCGAGGGCCGACCCCGTGCCCGTGCCCGTGCCCGCGCCTGTTCCCTTGACAGTCGCAGGTCCAGGTCCGGTTCCAGGCGTACCAGGTGTGTACACGGCACGGAATCCAGAGCCGGTGGTTCCAGAAATGCCGACGGGCGTGGGCGTGGACGTGGGCGTGGACGACCCGGGAGCGTGTCGTTTGATGAGGAGCATCGTGATGCTATACGGGATCGCTCCGATTTTAGACAGTGCGAGAACGAGAGCGAGGCCGATCCAGATGCCGACCTCGGCCGTCGTCGTGGTTCCAGGGTGCATCTCGGAATGCGCAGGCGGACGGGCGAGCGCGAGTGCGTTCAGAAACGGCAGTGACGAAAACGCGACAGGCCAGAGATACATACACGTGTTGTACGTCGTGGCGTAGTCGAATCGGCGTAGGATGTAGGGCATGACGACGAGCCGGAGGAGGACGGCGAGTGTACCGGCAAAGGCGAGGAAGTTGCCGATGGTCGACGGCTGTCGAATATGTTAGGAACAGGAGAGTAGAGAATAGAGAATAAACATGAAAAAAAAGATCCACCGAGGCGTGGCAACGGGAGGGAAAGTCACGAAAGTGCCCCACACGAGTATTCGACGTAATGGGATACTCACCTCGAGCCCCAAACCACCCGCGTCGACAGGCGTGTAGCAAAAGAGGGTAAAGACGACATCGAATGCGGAGCTCAGGAAGCTCAGCGCGAGTCCGGAGAGCGTCAACGCTCGCAGGGCAGGTACCGCGAGGAGTGCTTTCGCACTCGCAGACCCAGTCTCAGTCGAACCTGGGTCTATATCTGAGGCGGAGGATGGCTTGCTACCGTTCGTGGAACCCTTTCGTTTACTTGGAAGTGTCTGTTGGAACCAGAGTGAACAGGTCAACATATGTTATTCCTGCACCCTTCTCTCGCACACAGACCTCTTCTATGAGCATATACCCAAACACAAATCCCAGGAGCGCACACACAGCGCTAACGACACAAGGTGGAAGATAGGGATGGTCCACAAAAATAGACCATGAGAAATATTTTGGGTACCGTGTCGCAGCATTCGCAAACGTCCCACCAATGAGTGGTCTACGATGCATCTCAAAGAATCAACTTCCAGTCATGCAAGACGAAATGGAACAACTTGACGCACCCGACAATAGTCCCCGTTGACCATGAGAGGCTGTATATCGGCACAGCAATGTTTTGGTTGGTGTCATCGGTGATCTCGACTAATATCGAGTGGAGGACGGCAATGTTTCCTGCTGCCAATCCACCTAGAGTAGTGATCACGAACTAAATCCTGGACGGCAGTGACCAAAGGACGAAAAAACAGACCGAGGAACCGTGATGCAAGGATAGTAATGAGGGACGTCGACCACCCAAAGCCAATGGTCGTCACCGCGATGCCGACGGCACCGAATATCACGACGGGACGCCGACCAATGATATCTTTTCGGACGAAGGGTCATGTCAGAAACGCAGAGAGCCCACGTTCGGTCACCTGCATACCCGATAATCTACCCCACTGGTACACCGAAAATGCCTGCGCAAGCGCATACGCACCCTCCTAAAGTACTCGTCACAACATCGTTGTCATCGTCAGCAAAACCTACACACACACGTCTACGGGGATCGACCCGTACTCACGATGAGCCCACTGTAAAACCCGACCTGTTCTGGTTCGGCGATATGCAGATCTGCGAGGAGTTGGTTGATGTACGGGAAGATCTGGGTATAGGCGATGGGATCGACGATGCGGACGGCGGTAAGGGCACCAAGCTGGGCTCTGGGGAGGGGCGTTACCCCCTTGGCTTGTGACGATGCTGGGCCGCCCCCATGCTCCTCGTCAGGCAGAAGTCGTGTCGACTCGTCTGGTTCGCCGAGAGAATGTTGATTGTTACTCGCTGCGGATGGGGACATCGAGTGAGATGGGCGTGGACACTGCGCGTTGTACGCCTGGAACCGAACGGTCCTCGGTGCGTGTTCACATCATGTGGGAGCAAAGTTAGGCCATAGATGCGCGTGTCTGAATGTCTAATTCAATCCACCTATTAGAAGGCTCGCGCGTGAGTAATATATCGTGTCCTTGCGGCGACGACGACTGGAATGGACTTCATCCAAGGAGCATACCAAGTAAGCGGCTACCAGTGAGGAGATTTGCCAGCGTCTCGTGCTTCTGCGACATGGCACACCGCTGACAGGACGCCGAAATTACATGCCAATCGAGTAGCGGAGCTAAGAGCCAGTCCCTAACCATGGAGGGATATCTTGAAGAGCCCTTTCAACGACTTGGAATTGGCTTCCAAGTTGGAAGGATAGCAGGATGACTTTACGTGAATAAGCAATAACTCTTTTGTGAGACAGAATGGACGACGAATGATAGACCTACTACTACAGACAACACCACACAACTGTGAGAATAATAGAAGGATGTGGACGACACAAATTTTACCTTCACCCACTTTGAGTTGGGGATGTACTTCCTCCAGATTTAGAGACGTAGCAGCGCGTTCAAAACACTTGCTGATACTGTACACAAGGTTAACGGAATTCAGCAGCTTTGTGTTGATCACGAGCGATTCCCCGGTTGTGATGCTCTAGTAGACGACCTCACAGTCGATGGATCACCTGTGTGTCATGCAAGCATGCATTCGACATCCTCCCAGCTAAGCCACTCCAGGACGGCCTTATAGAGCACCCACATGGTAGGAGCTCACCACTCGCCACCCCTCGTAACCCTTGCCCCCCCAACAGTACTTTTTCAGCCGTCCGCGTCCTTGACCTTGACAGTTTATCTAAAACAATGGAGGTACACCGAGCTGTTGCACCAGAGCATACTGTGCAGCAGCGCTTGAAATCAAAATGACCTCTCTTGAACACACTGACACTTTGAACGTCCATGCTCGGCACTGGTCAAGTGATGCGTTGGATTGTGAAATGTCTGTCGCTTTCGAGTCACAGGTATGTACTGTTCGACGTCGCTCATATCATACCGCCGAGCTAATTCATCGAGCCACTTCACTACGCTGTATATCTTGAGCGCAAGTCTACGGAACAGCCCTACCCAGTACCGTCACTTCCACTGACCCCTCCCCTCCTGGACCTGATCCCCCCACCCGCCGCCGCCGCCTCACGCACCCCATCCCAGTCAATCCCGTAAAACAGCGCAGTCACCACGACAGGCCCCACCGTACGTCCGACACATGGCAACGGCACGAGCTGCCGCATCAAGGTTGTTATGGTTATTGACACGGTAGGCGCTCGCCTAGAGTCTAGAGTAAGAGATCGAGTGCGCCATGTCTGGGATCAACTGCCCCAGTGATGTTGTCGCATCATTCCCCCTTCACCGGTCCTCGCGCGATACACGATTCACCGCTTGGATGGGGAGGAAGTTAACCTGCCTCACTCCATCTTTCGATGGATTCAGAACATATATCGGATGGGTTTGAGTACAGACAACCCCGAACACAGAAAACACACCAAGCACGCAGCTTACGAGTTACTAAAGAGCGATTCATCCCCGAGCATGATATCTCACGTCCGTCGGGGCCCAAAGACACTTATGATGCTGATGTTATTATATCCAACACTCGCCCGTACGCACACAACAAAAGTACACCCAAGCTTCACTATACAGCACAACACTGCTGCCACTCAAGTCTCACTGCAACGTGGCAATGTTTAGCACTTGCATTCTCCGGGTTTGCATTGGCACCTAAAACAACAAAGTCAGACAAGAGTCTAGGACATCCCGAATAGACGAACGTTGTGCCACAGCCGCAAGAACTGCTTCCGCAGTTGTTCTGGTTCACGTGGATCGATGTGATCTGTAACACTCAGTCAACTTCCGGATCGCTCAGAGTGGATCAAGGCGACTAATACGCACGGTGTTCATGATGTAGTTCTTGGTAGTGATAGTTGCGAGTGAAAGGGTTTGACAGATAGGCTCGACTCTGAACCGGCTTTTTATCTATTGTTCTGGCCCCTATTTGGCATTGTTTATGCGATGGATCCGTTTCGAGCTCCCTGGGTCGATATGCATGTGGATCGATTGTGACAGGCACATGCACGTCAAGGGACCTGGTGGCCGCTGTCTAGTCTTCATCTGGGACGATCCACAGCCAGCCATCGTATCCATGATCCGCTAGCGGTATGGAACGAGTACGTACGACAGGCTAGAACGCAAGTCAAGTCACACTTCGTGCCTTTCTATATCCACGCCTAACTGTAACGGTCAGCGGTCTAGAAGAATCATTCTGATGCATGCCTGTGCATCGCGGCCTCGTGGTCCTGCTTCTAGAGCTCTCCGTGTTTCCTGACTTTTCAGGTACGCACTGAAAACGACGCGCGATGTTTTCCAGGTCAAGTCGGTCGGTCGGTCGCGGGGGGTCTCGACTGATGTGATCTTGACCTCCTTGGCGTGTAGGTGCTCGATCGATCATTGACGGTGAATGCTGGTATGTGGATAACAAGTTCTGACTTGACTGGAAGCTTATCGGGCGGGTCCCCAAGTCATACAGCATTCATGCTGAATCTTGCTGTGTCCTGTGTATGGATACCAGGGTCCTGGGATCCAAAACACGTATCAGCCTGCCCTAAACTGGTGGGCATAGCCAAAGTAGGTCGTGTTCTCGGACATCGACCAACTTGATATTTCAGCACGACCGCTGCAACGGCAGATCATTCATCCATCGTACAAACAGACACCCTATACGTTTCATCGGCGCGCGGATCTTCCATCTTGTATACATCTACTTGTGTTATATTATAGTTGTGTGCAGTGTTCGCTCGAATTCAACCTACTGCATGTATTGAAGAGAATTTCGCATGTCTGAGCAAAGATGGACCCTACAATGTGCGGGTGGCAATGAGATTAGCAGGTGCGCCTAGCTTATTTTCAACTTCCATCAGCTCAACATCTTCATCGATAACAACGACATGAACTCTTCTGCAACCTCCATGACTGGACTCTTGAACACTAGTTCCACCTTCCAGCTTTCTACTGGTTTTTCTCCGTACACCCAATTTCTACCATCTGGACGTCCTTCGTTTAGCAGTCCCATCAATCCTACGCGCGAGTTCTTATCAGAATACGGGCTACAACAGCCTACGTTGCAACCGGCAGTATATCATTTCTTATCACATCATGGTATCTACATAACACGCCATTTTAGGGTGCATATATGCACTGGCAGCCTGATTCAGCTACCCGCGGGTCATTAAATGTGCAACCAGTCCAGCGTTGCCAGAACTGCCAGATGTTCGAGGCTCAGGTTTATAAGATACAAGGAGAACGTGATATGATTTGGTAAGTCGTCACTTTTCATTCTATGCAAGTTCATCTCGACGTTGACCACACCACAGGTCACTGTATCGAAACCTTCTCGTTACCACACAGGCGCTGCCACAAAGCAACACGCCAACACGCCCCACTCCAGCAACCCATCCACGAGTTCGTTGGTGGAAGAAGTTCACATTTGACCAGTTCCTGCTCTCCCCTGGGGGCACCGTGGCCAATCTTGGTCCAGTGCCTTATCTCGAGACCGAAGCCGGAGAACCAGTCAGTTCCGAAAGCCTCAAGGCGATTAGACGGACCCTTCGTGGTGCTTGGACTGAGCTTGCAAATGAAGGTAAAGCCCCCCCAACATGGGGATTGCTCAGTGCTTCTGCTTCGGATCTGTTCAATTCCATCGTGGAGTCGGCCCACCCACTGTTTAAACTTGCGGAAGACAATTGGAAGTTGAAGACGTTAGCAACGGTGTTGTACCCCGCCTGGCGTGCGGGCCATCTTGACGAAAACTGTCGCTTGCTCGCAAAAGGTAAAAAAGTTGTGAAGGCGGGAGATGCCGAGAGCGTTGTTACAGGAGAGAAGCGCAAAGGTAATAGTTTGACTCCGCCAGAGAAGCGCTTCAAACGTGCGTAGTTAGATTACTCGACTCCATTATACATTTACTGAACGTCGTATTGGATCAGGTGAGAAAGAATGTTCTCCCCTTGTTGTGCTCCCGACGCCTCAAGATATTCCAAATGGTAGGTTATATGGTCTGCGTTCTGTATTCTAACATGTTGTATTAGGCGAGCATAACCCCATGAAAACGCAAACCTCTCAACTCGGCATCATTAAATCTATCCAGGACCTTTCTGTTGCTCCCCACGAATTTAACATGGCACTGGCACTACCCGACGAAGGACGAAAGACTCGATCCCCCAGCCCTGTGCCAGCCAACGCTTCTCTCGACGACACGGGATGCAGTGGATCAGGTGGTGCTGCAACTACTGCGGATGGCGAAGGTCCAAAGAAGAAGAGGAAATATGTTTGGCGTCCAGGGACTAAAAGGAACGGAAGGTGCGTATTTCGAATGCTGATGGCACGCTCACCGTTCGTCGATTCTTCAGGACTTTGTGCGCATTGCGCTGGCTGAAGCAAACTCAAGTAGGTGGGACCGGGACCGCATTCAAGCACTACTTTGACAACGTGCTGAACGCGAAGCAGCGTCAGGTAAAATTTTCTTCCTCTTATCGTTTGTTTACTCGTACTATCTCGTGTGTAGCGTTATCACGACGAAGTGGAGATGCTCGTGTCTGCCGGCAAATGGACAACCGAAACCGATGTCTGCGATGGACCCGTGTACTAATCCGAGCGATCGATACCTCGAAACTTCCTTCTCGGCCTGGATTGCACCCAGGTCGGCCTCGCTCTCGATACCGGCTAATGGTTCTCGGAGACTCCACTTCCCCTCTCGTTTCACACCCTTCCTCGCTCGCTTGCCTCATTCCACCTCGCTTTCTGTGTGTGGTCAAAGTATGTTGTATGCATTGCTCTGTAGTCGAGTGGTTCGTTGTATCCTGTATTAATATTTTGTCGTTCCTGCGCATATACGATGACATTGGTGCATATGAGAGCGAATCAGATCTCTGCATAGTACACGGTAATATAGGGTAATACGACGGGCTATGTTTTCTAACACGACGTTAGATTTTCTTATACTAGATAATTAATACACCGCGATGCGTGTATGTGTGCACGCGGCGCTGCCACGCACGAAAGTTTCAGCCCGACCAAATACCTTCGCCTCTACCGACCCTCTCCCGATCCAGATCCGATCCCCCTCGTCACCCTCGCCCCCCCAATAGCCCCACCAACCATGCCCACCACCCACACCCAGCCCAGCCCCCACAGCTTCACCCATCGCATCCCATTTACCCCAGTGAACAGCGCACTCACCACGATAGGCCCCACCGCGCGCCCGATGCACATCGAAAACTGCACGAGCCCGTTGCTGCGACCGAGCGCGCTCGGCGAAGGCGCATGTCGTTTGATCAGGAGCATGCTGAGGCTATGTGGGATCGCGCCGATTTTGGAGAGAGCGAGGAGGCTGAGAAGGCCGGTCCAGACGAGTGCGGATACCGAGCCTGGTGCGGACACGGACACGGACACGGACACGGACACGGACACGGCGTTGGGACCGGAGGGCGGATGCGCACGGGCGAGGACGTTGAGGAGCGGAAGGAGGCCAAAAGCGACTGGCCAGATGTACATGCATGCATTGTACGTCTTGGCATAGTCGAAACGCCGCAGGATGTAGGGCATGGCGAAGAACCGGAGGAGGACGGCGAGTGTTCCTGCGAACGCGAGCGCATTTCCGATCGTCGAGGGCTGTTGGATGAATATCAATATCAATGACACGTGGCGAAAGGAGGGTGCATGGGGCCTTGCGCGAACCCAGTGGATTTGGACTCAACACTGTGACTCACCTCGAGTCCCAGACCGCCCGCATCAACAGGCGTGTAGCAGAACAACGTAAAAACGACGTCGAATGCGAGGCTCAAGAAGCTCAATGCGAATCCAGAAATCGTCAGCGCTCGTATCGCAGGTATCGACAGCAGTGCCATCATGCTGGCAGGTTCAGCCTCGTCCGAAGCTGGGTCTGTATGTGATCCGGCATGGGCATCCTTGTGTTTATTCGGAAGTGTCTGTGGACACCGAAGATACGTCGTCAGTGTATGCTCTTTCCGTGTTCTTGTTTTGAATCCATACCTCTTCGATAAGTGTATACCCCAACCCCGCTCCAAAGAGTGCACACGCAGCGCTGACAATACATGGCGGGAGGTACGGATGTTCCGAAAAGACATCCCAGGAAAAATACTGCGGGTACCGTGTCGCAGCGTTCGCCAACGTCCCACCAATGAGCGGTCTACAGCATACCCCCATTTAGCCCCCCCCCAAAAAAAAAAAAAGAATAAAGGAAAGAGAGACGAACCCGATGACGGTGCCTATCGGCCATGAAAGGCTGTAGATTGGTACTGCGAGGTCCTGGTTGGTATCGTCTGTGATCTCGGCGAGGATCGAGTGGATGACGGCCACGTTTCCCGCGACTAATCCAGCTAGAGTCGTCGAGATGTGAACATGATAGGTGATGACAAAATTCAAGAAACAAAAGCCGACCGAGAAATCTGGATGCAACGATACCAACAAACGACGTGGACAACCCGAACGCCGTGGTCGTCGCCGCGATGCCGACGAGACCGGTAAACACGACAGGACGTCGGCCGACAACATCTTTACCAACCCAAATCGTTAGGTTACGTGATACGAAGGGCTCCTAGTCCATCTACCAACCTGATATCCTTCCCCACTGATACACCGAAAACACCTGCGCGAGCGAGTAGGTGCTTTCCTATCGTTTGTCCGTCATGGAGCCAAGTGGTAGAGGGGTGTCAACAGAAATGGCTCGCATTCAAACAG
The DNA here is from genome assembly GCA_038092955.1 of Boletus pseudo-olivaceus. Lineage (NCBI taxonomy): Eukaryota > Fungi > Basidiomycota > Agaricomycetes > Boletales > Boletaceae > Boletus > Boletus pseudo-olivaceus. The sequence goes on from JBBPRI010000591.1 coordinate 8,947, forward strand.
TCTATACGTACGACTATACCACTATAAAATCCAACCTGTTCGGGTTCCGCAACCCGTAAATCAGCGAGCAGCTGGTTGATGTATGGGAATATCTGCTGGTACGCGATGGGATCGACGATGCGCACTGCGATGAGGGCACCGAGTTGGGCTTTCGGGAGGGGCGTCGTTGCTGGCCTGGTGTTGGAATCGGGATTCAAGGGGGTTGTGGAAGAGATGGCTTCCTCGTCGTCGCCAGGTAAGAGACGTGTCGACTCGTTTGCCACATCGAGATCATCGTGGTTGGGGCCCGCGTTGCGTACAGAGTGAGAGGTCGAGTGCGCCATTGTTTTCCAGGTCATAGGGTGCATGATTGGTATGTCTGGGACAAACTCCCGGACACGTTGTCGCATCGTGCCCGCTTCGCGGGTCCTCGCGCGATCGCCCTGAATCGCAGGTTAGGTTCGGCAGTCACTGGGGCAAACTCCACTCCATTTCGAGGAAATAACTGCGAGTCGAACCACCCAATCGTCCGACTTGAACGGTGTTGTCCCATGTCCAACAACACTAGGCGCAACAAGTCATCGCCACGAACGCGGGCAGTGAGTAGCTTATCTCACGTCCCTCCCATGCCTTCGATGTCCAAACACCACTAGGTCGGTGACTCAACGCGTATTGTGAGCTGGTTACTTGCCGTTCGTCTTTATACTCTGGCCGAACCCTGGCGCATAGCAGACTCTGTGGTCGGGGGCCGCGAGTCCGGCCTGGGTGCGAAGGTTTATGCGCCGTTTCAAATAATACAACACAACTACAAGCGACGTCATACAACCGTGAGAAAAGTAGAAAAACAAAACCATGCGAGTGTTGTTAGAGAAACGCTACCGTCCTCCCTTTCGTTCCCCACTCCTGGCGCGATAGTAGGTGATCCCAGGAATTGGGGATACAGCAGCGCCATGTTCGAAACTCTTTGACACGGCACACACGATTAGATCAACAACTTTGCATTGATCATGAATGATTCCCCAGTTGTGATGCTCCAGATGGGATCACAACTAGGGGATCACTTTGGAGTCATGCAAGCACACTTTGATGTTGCCCCAAGCATCCACCTCGCTGAGCCACTCCAGGACACTTATGGAACACCCACACATTGGTAGGAACTGTCTTCGGCCGCCTTGCTACACAACATCCTTTTGTTCACTTGTGTTAAGACTGGGATCTCTGGGTTGAACTCTGGAACTCTGGAGTTATGCATGGAGGGTTTGGGACGTCGGCTTCACCTTATGTGGTGCACCCTTCATCAGCAAACCAACCCTTGTATTGACAGACATGTACAGAGCTGGACAGTTCCCACAGAAAGGTATCTAGTAATACAGATCTGTACAGAGAAATAGGGGAAATCTAATTCAATATATTATCTTTTAATTTAACTTGATTTTTTTTTGAGACAATCTTTATATGGATTGCAGCTCCTGGGCAAATTTTTGGGAGCACAGGTATAAATGTGGTGATGTGGTGTGCAAAGACATTTCATGAAA
>JBBPRI010000592.1:0-10425 GCA_038092955.1 Boletus pseudo-olivaceus
GTAACATGTGACCGGCGATACAGTGCTCTCATGGCGCAAGAATCACGAAGGCACACTTCTGTGTCGATCGTTCGCAAGCTTACTTAAGTCACAGAACTTCCAAGTTCGAGTGCAACTTTTTGGTGTACTAGTAGGCAACTAGTTGGCTCGGCTAGGTTCGGCTAACTACTTGAGTACCACTAATCTATCGAAGCATGTTACATTTATCATCATCACACTGAATCGTTGGACATGGGCGTATCTCGACGAATCGATGATTCATCAGGACGTCCATGGAGACGATCTCAGTACTTGTCCAGCCAGTTGGTGCGTTGTCGTCGCTCAACAGGACAGAACAAATCTTCGCGGAGAGCACCTGACCTGGGGAACTTGTCGCAGCATTTATCACATTGCTCGCTTATGCTCAACAGTCTCGAATCCTCGGCGTAATTATATTGGCGGTGCTTCCGCGTTCTCTGGACCCATAAACGTGACCTCCGTGGTCGGTACGCGAGGTTTGTTATCACTCGCGTGCTATATGTGTTGACGGTCATGGGGATACACCGGACCGCATTGGCCTCATTCTCCCCTACATAAACCCACATTATACAGGCTCAGTCGATCGTGAATCTGCGACTCTCCTCTCCTCTCGAGTCCGAATAAGTTCGCTTCACAGTCGGTCTGATGTTGGGGTTGTACCGAGCGATACTACTGGTTTCGCTTAATTCATTCGCGGCCTCGGCCGTTGATGTGATCATTCCTCTCACCGCACCCAGCGGTGCACCGTCGGTGGCGCCAGACCTTGTCTCACTTTCCATCGAACAAGACAGATGGGTAGATTGGGCAGGAACCACGGAGCAGAACCAGTTCTTCTACAATGCTCTTGATAACTTGGTTCAAATTACGAATTCACCGCCATTCATCAGGATTGGTGCTGATTCCGAGGATCATACCGACTTTAGCTATGACGTTCAGGTAACCCGTCAGTTTTCCCCAGTCGCGGTATTGATCTGGTGCTCCAGTATGAGGAGGATATTTTTCCTGCCTCCACTCCTGTTACCCCTTACCCCGAGGCAACTAACATCACTGTCGGACAAGGATTTTACAACATCATATCTCATCTTCCTTCCGGCAAGTTCAGATTCATATGCATTGCAGTTGATTTCAGCTCAAGTGTTTGATAGGAACCCGTGTTCACTGGGGAGTCAACCTGAGGCAATATAACCTGACTGCTGCGTACCTTGAGACGAAGGCGCTGATCCAAGCTTTCGAGTCTCCAGAGGTCAAGGCAAATGGGATTACGCTAAACTTCATCGAGGTGGGCAATGAAGCCGATCTTTACCACAACAATGGAGGCAGGAATAGTAGCTGGAGTGTTTTCGAATATGTCTCTCAGTAAGTGGCATTATCATGCTCGTCTTCGCAATCAATCTTTGGAGAAGATGGGTTCAATTTGCTACCAACGTCTCGGAGACCGCCGGTCTATCAAAGACTTCCTTCACCAAGTTAATCGGAGCTGCATTTGCTGGTTCATCCCACAACAACATCAGTGGTTTCTCTCCACAAGCAATTTTCGCGGATGGAATTCTCGATACATTCCCCGGCGCCTTAATTACTACGTACGTCTCGCGTTTAGGATTTATTTTATATCACACATTTCTCCCAAAGGATTTCCCAACATCAATATAGCGGCTCTTTTTGCACTGGGTCTGGTGCTATTTTGCAGGATTTGATGACAAAGAGTTACATCCGCGGAAACATCACGGTTTTCGAACCAGACATCAGCGCTACTTTTGCACACGGTTTGGAGTATATCTTAGGCGAGACGAACAGTATGTATCTAATCATGTCTTCGTTTTATCACTTCTGACTTGTTGGTGGCTATAGGCATGAGCTGCCATGGTGCACCCGGTACGTGAAAGCGCCATGTTCATCCTCCAACAGCATTCATCTATCTGTAGGGGTGAGCAATACTGCTGGCGCTGCACTTTGGGCACTCGACTATTCTTTGTTTGCAACGCAAGTTGGCATCAGTAGATTGCACTTCCATGAAGGTGTTGGCTATAAGTACAACTTGGTGAGCCTTGTGATTCAGGACGGGATAACTTGACCTTATCTTTGCGACTATAAGATCCAGCCCGTGACTCTCAACTACTCTATATTGAACGGTTCTCCCATAACGTCACTCCCTCCCCATATACAACCCCCTTACTATGCGGCGATCATTGCTGCGGAAGCGATCGGTTCAACTGGTTCCGCACAGGTGGTCGAAATTCCTGTCAACGCACCTGACATCTCAGGATACGCTGTATTTGAATACGGAAACCTTGCCCGAGCCTTATTTATCAATACCGTTGCCTATCTTCCTGGCGGGGGAGTCCGTGGTACTACTCACATTAATATTGACTTTTCTGGACCCAGGATAACTGCACGGGAGATGGAAGTGAAGAGGCTTAACATCACGTATGGTGGATTTTCTCCGTACATCACTATACTCATTCCCCCACAGATATGCAAATACGACCTCCGGGATTACTTGGGGAGGGCAAACGTATGAAACAGCCAACGCTAGGGTCAGTGGATTGCTTCAAGTAGAAATTCTGGATGTCACCGCAGGTTTGGATATCCAAGAGACCGAAGTGGTTTTACTTTCGTTCCTGTAGCACGTCGTCGAAGGTGTGACATTCCACGAGGTTGCATACTCTTAGTCTTAACAGAAAGCTTCTCTCCGTTCCTTTGCACAACTTAGTTGAGCAACCCATATAACTTCTTCACATACTCCACCGATGCTTTGTCTCCTGTGTTCTGAGGGTGGAAATGTCAAGACTGTATGGGGGTATCACCCGTGCACTGCACCTTAGTCAGGTCATCGCTGATTTTGATGCAATCTCTGTCGTCAACCTTGGCGAGTTTGATTACCATGTTGAGAGCTCTACTTGTCTTTGTATAGCCGCTGCTCCCCGTCTTGAAATCATTCGTAAGGAATGTTCCAATTCCAAAAGAACCTGAAACATGACATGACAACCAATGAATGGTTCTCAACCAAAACTCACTCACACCTAAAGCCAATGTCATCACACTGCTTCTTCAATTGAAGTACCTTTTCCGAGGTCAGAGCGTCGGAATAGATTATGCTCTTCGTGCAGATATCAATCCCAATACTCTCATACATTGCCTTGGCTGCTGGTGCAAACTCAAAGGGGTTTCCCGAGTCTTGTCTGAGACCTGCCCATTTGTCGGCGCGAGCCGGATCATCTGCGAATTCCTGTGTTTGTTTCGGTTCCCTAAGGCTTGGGTAACAGTCCGAGAACAGGGAGACATGCCTGGAAAAAGACTTTTGTGGAGAAGGTGTCGGTGAGCGCAACGAGCAAGTTGTTTGGGTAGGTTTCCTGCCAAAGCGCTAAGGCTTTCGTATTTGCACCTTCATAACCCTTCAATGCCGCAACCTGGAGAAAGTATAGCCCTCTTTCGCAAGTGTAACGTATGTAGTGCGTACCCCCATGAACCATTCACTACCATTACCATAAGCACACCAGATCATCGAGTAGACAAAGGACATACTGCGCGATGGTTCCCACCACATTGATGGCGTATTTCTTTGCAAAGTAGGCCTTTTTGGATCAAAAATTAGTCTACACGTAACAATCAACAACATTCGACGAGGATACAGACGTTGCTCGTTCCGAAAAAAGTTCCTCGGCCTGGGGATCGGTCTGCCTCTTGTTTCAGGGTCGCAATGACGAGGTCCTGGACGTAGAATGACCGCCTTCTTCGAGTCCCAAATTCGCTGAAGGTACATCCAGCTTGCAACAATGTCTGCGCCTTTGCAGACGCACTCTCTGCGAAGCAAGTTCTGCCCACGAGGAATAATACAGAGCATTGATGTTCACCTTTCTGGCCTTCATAGCTCCAGTCAGTTGCGCCAACCCGGAAGTAGAGCTCGCTCAAACAAGCCATTACGGGGACTTCCCAAAGTATTGATTCTCTCCATAAACCACTGGCTTCTATCTCGACTCTTCCTTCTTCTCCATCGTCAGAGACTGGCATGAATCTGATTACTATTTGCGCGGGATCGAAGCGAAACCCCGAAAGATACTCGAGATATTCTTGGGAGAAATAGGGGCATGCAATTGCCAACCAGTTCTTCTCCTCAGTTGTTAGACGCAAATCTTGAAAGCCTGACGGACTTTGACAACCCCATAGTGGATAAGACTGGGCAGAACTTACGTTGGATGGACTTGTGAAGCAGATCGATGCATCTGCGAGGGAACAATACGTCAGGGTCCCGGTGGGTGAATTTGTAAAGCGCTCGTGTCTCTGGGAAATGATACATGACGACTTGCTGCATTGTGAACTGCGTGGCCCTGGCCCTCAACTAATGAGCCCGGACAATAAGGATGGACATTTACCTTGTACAGGTCGGTATCCAGAAAAGACTGAGGGGTATATACTAATTCTTCGCTGTTTCTCTCCATGATGTTATACACTAGAATGTGGTCGAGTCTTTCGGGACGTGATCAACCGCGCCGCGCGGGGCCCTGACATGCTGCGCTTGAAATCAGCTCTATAAACGTAAATATCGTTGGCGGACGGATTCCTCTACTTATCAGGCTCCTCCGCATTTTGATGGTAAGGGTTCGCCATATTCCTGATACTATACACATATATATGTGTTGCAGGCTTCAAGGATAGAAATCCTGAACGATGGCGGTCTCAGATCGGATGGACGAAAACAATACGAGCTGAGAGAGATTGATATCGACTTCTCATTGCAAGGCTCCGCCGACGCGTCCGTTACGATGCGTCATGGCCTAACCGAAGTACTGGTTTCTGTACTTGGTCCACGAGAAGCAAAAATGCGATCCCAGACTATTCACGATCGTGCCAACATCAACGTTGAAGTACACATCGCGGCATTCAGTACCGGCGAACGTAGGAAACGTACTAGAGGGGACAAGTAAGTAATTGTCCGATTGGCATGATCTCTCCTCTGCATACGGGCGGCATTGCCATGTTCGTACGCTGACCATTACCTGGGTCAGACGAACGCTCGAGCTCGCGTCAATCGTAAAGTCGACATTCGAGCCTGTCGTGCAAATACATCTCTACCCGAGGTCCCAGATTGACATCTTTATTCAAGTCATCCAGCAAGATGGGGGCTTGCTTCCGGCTTGTCTCAACGGAACTACCTTGGCCCTTGCAACCGCAGGCGTAGCGATGTTCGACTTCGTTTGTGCAATATCTGGGGGAGTACATTCAACCTCCCCGTTATTAGACCTAAACACGCTGGAAGAAAATGACGTACCGCATATCTCTGTCGCCGTCATGCCTCGCACGAGACGTGTGGCGCTCGTGACAATGGACACCAAGTTACACCTCGATCGACTAGAAGAAATATTCCGATTGGCTGTTGATGCCAGCGTAGTTCTTCACGACGAAATGAGAACTGCACTGGCAAAGAGGACACAATCCCTCGCTGCTGCAATTGGTAGCGGAGAAAAGACGGGTCACATGAATGAGGTTGGGATGGAGTAGTTACAGTGATGTGGTTCCTCTACGATGCAACTAAATCCTGGACATTTCTTTGCGTCTGAAACACGCAAGCCACTTTTCGCAATCATTTCTCTCGACCTTCCTTCCTTCCTCGGTGCTGTGATACACGGCGTCCAGTATTGGACCATGACCTTGCTGCCTTAACTCTTGCTCGGTGACGCTCTCAAATAATGGGAACGCCTCTAGATGTGTTCTCATCCATTCATGCAGATCATGCACATCGGTTATTGTGTAGATGATGCCACCGGGCCGAAGTACATACGCGTATTCTGCGAGGAGGGTAGGAGAAATGATGCGAGCCTTGTGCTTGCGGGCTTTGAAATGCGGATCTGGGAATAAGAAGAACAGTGCGGACAAGGAGTGTTTAGAAAAAAAATTCGGAAGGAATTTCATGGCGTTAGTGCGGACGACAGAAACATTTTGGTAGGGGGCCGGAGCGGTGGATGATGATGTGGACTGAGCGGGGCCCGCGGAGGTTGCGCGCAAGGCGGTGATACGATCTTCAACATACTGTGTGACTTGAACACGGATTTCCATACCTGCTATGGAGTTAAGATCGTCTAACATGATATGTTGCGAGGAAAGACCCACCGAGGATCAACGTGTCTGGAAACAGAGGGGAAAGCGCGACAAGAAGGCCGCCGAAGCCACACCCAATGTCGGCGAATTCGGGTCTCTTTCCAGATGCTGAGAATGCCGGGTAGTGTTCACTCCAGTTGATCGTGTGGGGCGAGGCAGGGTAATCGAGGGCGTGATCAGAGAATGGATTGGCATGTGCACGTTGACGGTAGTGCTTTTTCTGATGGAAGAAGCAGATAAGGGGTTATGATTGGGATGGGGACAGAGCTGACCTGGGGAAGGAGAGAGAGATGTTGATGTTGATCGGAGGGTCTCTTTCGTTTTGCCATTGAATATTGAATATGTCGACTCAGTGTCGACGGTTGATCAACGATCACTTGTGCTCGGGGTGTGGCGAGTTCCCACAGTCACGTACTCTTACATCATAGTAAGTATTGTTCCGGTATTTCCCTCGACACTTTTTTTTGCCCGCTTTCGCCGTTTGTTTGTTTCTTGTCCTGTCCCCTCTACGACTCAGTTCCTTCCCGCCATGGCTGCATCCCTCCGCTCCATCGTCCAGGCCGTATGTCTTCCATTCTGTTGTTGTTAGTCAAGTATAAGCATTCACTCCATGTCATCAGTCACGTTCTCCATTTGCACGCGCGGCCGTTGCTTCGGCCCGGTTTTCTTCGACAGCTCCAAAACAGTCGACGCTGAAAGAGCGGCTTGCCGAACTAATTCCTGCAGAAATAGAAAAGGTATACCGTCTCTAATAGGGACTCCGTTGGTCTAAATTAGCCGTAGGTCAAGCAAGTACGTGCTCAGCATGGCAAAAAGGCATTCGGTCCTGTTTTGGTAGATCAACTTTATGGGCATGTCTCAGCGCTCTCCTAGGCCTGCAATCATTTAATCCGTCTTCACAGAGGCATGCGCGGCCTACCTGCATTGATCTGGGAGGGGTCTGTCCTTGACGCAGGTAGGTCATCGTCCGCGAAAACCGAATGTCGCCATTAATAGAGTGCATAATAGAGGAAGGAATCCGCTTCCGTGGAAAGTCTATTCCTGAGTGCCAGGAACTTCTTCCCAAAGCGCCTGGTGGCTCTGAGCCTTTGCCTGAAGGCCTCTTTTGGCTTCTCGTCACTGGTGAAATTCCAACGCAGGAGCAGGTTACTGCCTTATCCCGAGACTGGGCAGCCCGTGCTGCTATCCCTGAGTTCGTTGAAGAGATCCTCGATCGATGCCCTCCCACGTTGCACCCAATGAGCCAGTTTAGTCTGGCTGTCACTGCGGTACGTTGCCCTATTTTCTCGTGGGACTGAAATTCAAGTGTTTTCAGCTCAATCATGATTCGGCCTTTGCTAAAGCCTACCAGGATGGCGTTTCTAAAAAGGAGTATTGGGGACCCACCTTCGAGGATGCAATGGATCTGTGTGTTGTTCGTGCTCATCTCGTTTTTCCCTTTTCATCTTCTATTTCAGCATCGCCAAGCTTCCCAATATCGCGGGTCGGATTTATCGCAATGTCTTTGGTGATGGCAAGCTCCCGGCCATCGACTCTCACAAAGACTACTCACATAACCTTGCCACACTTCTCGGCTTTGGTGAAAGCGACGCTTTTGTGGAGCTTCTTCGGCTCTATATTACCATCCATAGGTAAGGTTCAAGGTCTAGGTGTGTTGTCTTTCTTAGAGCTTTGTATAGTGATCACGAGGGTGGTAACGTCTCTGCACATACTGGGAAGTTGGTTGGTTCCGCTCTTTCAGATCCATTCCTAGCATTTGGTGCTTCCCTCAACGGTCTCGCCGGACCTTTGCATGGACTTGCCAACCAGGAAGTGTTGATATGGTTATGCAAGATGCAAGAGAAGATTGGCGAGAATGCTAGTGACGAGGCTGTGAAAGAATATGTGTGGTCCACGCTGAAAGGTGGTCAAGTTGTGCCGGGCTATGGACACGCCGTATTGCGCAAGACGGATCCTCGCTACACTGCACAGCGCGAATTTGCTTTGAAACATTTACCACACGATCCCCTCTTTAGATTGGTTGGGCAGGTTTACAATATTGTCCCTAACATCCTTCTACAGGTTAGTGATTGCCTAATCTCGCCATCTACGTTTCAACTGATTGTATTCGCAGGCTGGTAAAGCTAAGAACCCGTGGCCGAATGTTGATGCTCACTCGGGTGTGCTCCTCACTCACTATGGATTAACTCAAATGCAGTTCTATACGGTGTTGTTCGGTGTATCAAGAGCTTTTGGTGTGGCTGCACAGCTTATCTGGGACCGAGCTCTTGGTGCACGTGAGTTCTATTTCACTGTCCTGCGGAAGCCACTCATCAGTCTACTTCCTCAGCACTTGAGCGCCCGAAGTCCTATTCCAGTGCCGCTATAGAGAAAATATTTAAGGATCGGGAGTAGAAAGACTAATTGCCATACAATTGGATTGTACATGAATTGCCAAATGGTAGCAATCCATCCCCTTAGAGTAGAATAGTCTCATAGAATTCTCAATTGGTTGGATGTCATACATATGGAGGATTTCTGAACAAAAACCCACTTTTTTACAGTGTGTTGCATAATATACTTCAATAGCAGAAATATACAACAATTATTTGGTCATCTTTGTTGTGCTATGTAATCCACCTGGAACTCTACAGTAGGGTTAGAGAACCATGTGTGTTACAGTCACATCATGCTTGACCACTTGCCTGTAATGGGTAGTGGGCACCTGGCAAGCCTGATTTGTAAACCTAACTAGGCTGGGTCTACAGTAATATACTGTCATGTTGTTGCTTATAGTTGTAGCTAGCAATGAACTCAGTGAACTAGGGAATGATCCCCAGTGAGAAAGACTACTATGGCTTCATATGTATGTCAATGTACATATGTACATATATAAAACCAGTTGTTGCTTATGTGTGGCTATGTATTCCAATGTTGTAGTGATGGCCCTATGGAAATCTAGCAGGATCTATTATTGTGATATACTGTACAGTATGTATATATGACTGCATGGTTTCATATTGTCATATCCCGGATCTCCAGATCCACTCTGACTTTGTATGTAGATATGAACTCTGGTGCATGTTGGAATATATATTACTAACTATACTTAGACATCTAGCTTACCTTTTTAGGTATTCCTTTCTCACACTTTCCTTCACTTAGCGTTCCACACTCCATAGCATATTTCCCTCAGTCAGCTTACACTTGACTGAGGTATGGACTCACTCCTTACAGTATATCCTTTTGATCATTCACTAACTATTATTTAGTTCTCACTGTCATTAGGTATATAATACAGTCAGCTTACACTTGACTGAGTTCTCACTGTCATTAGTGCGTTCCCTCTCGAATCACATCTCTGGACTTCCGGACTTCCATAAATAGTATCTCTTGTTCTCTGTTCTCCTTTAGTATTATATAGTTTCACTACAGAGATACTTCCGATCCTGTGCTCGCTTAGGAGCACAGCTCCGGCTACTCTCTCCTCCGAACTCCACACTACTTATGAATCATTACTGATCATTCTTAGTAATACTCCTCCGACTCTGTATATGTATAAACTCCCGATCTGACTTCTGTACACTTTAGCTTGTAATCGACTTACATACATAGATACGATCCCCAAATCCTATCCTTTGTCTTCCTCCGAATCTCCTCCGAATATCTCCGCTCCAAAATACTGGGCCAAACCTAAGCTTGGCACAGCACATATGTAAGCTGAGGCCGAAGCCCTTCTGAACCCCCTAAAACTCCGGAGTTCCGGAGTTCCCTCAGGAGATCACATAGTCTTAATACATACATACAGTGGCTCAAATAAGTATCCCAATGTTTGGCTATTTTGGAAAGAATTGATATTTGCAAGGGATCCAGAAGGAGTAAAGAGACGGTAGATGTCTCTCTGGGGCGCAGCCAAGGGGCAAGCAGGGAGTTAAGAGCCTCAGTGGGAGTACTCACTGAGTTTGGTAACGAGACGACGAGAGAGTAATCAATTGAGGAGTTGAGGATGCTGAAGGGCTACTGAGCCTGAACGTTGAAGGCTTAGAGCAGAAGACTCGAGTAGAAGAGCTTGAGATTATGGGATGAAGGGTCCCAGCCTTTATACTACACATGAGTAAGGTTCAAGAGGAGCTTGAACCGTATATGGTAATATTCTCAGACCTGAGAGAGATACGCCATTGGATAGGGCGTAGGGTTGATCAGTCAGCATGACTGAGCAACGATGTCATGAGTCTAGACCAGGGTAGAGGGTCTGACATCATAGGTCTGGGTCCGTGATGTCATACATCACGTGACTAAAGTCTAGTACGATCTAGAGCGGTGTATTAACACACG